>CAXIWW010000979.1:5000-75000 GCA_964036315.1 Acanthosepion esculentum
ACAATGGAATCTGTTTACAAATCAAGTATTTAAGAAACATTGTAGTATTTTACTGTTTTTAGGTATTTACTAAGCTTAACTTAGTTTGGTACAAAGCTGCAATAGTAATATAGCTGGTGAATAAGTGAACCCACTACAGTTGTAATGTTGTACTAGACTAGCTCATTATACACTACCCCATAGTCAGGTGTCCATTTTATTGTGTATAATACATTATCCTCAGCAAAAAAATAAATAAGACTTGTATGAAAAAGTGACTTAGAAGGCGTTTGATTTTAAATGACTGCTGAAAATGTACAAGTTAAATCCAACATAGAAAGAAAAATAATCTCTTTATAAATAGACACTTTCCCTGGTGAGAGTATAATAGCAGAACGGTTATATGTTGTTTTTTTTTTTATAAATAGAATATATTATTTGCTGAATTCAATCTTACATAATATTGTTTGTATGATTTCCCTATGGAAGAGGACTGTAAACTATGACAATAACCTTGTAGAATGGTAAAACTCCAGCTGCATCAAAATTAGTAAATATGGTGAGTTTCTGTGGTTAGCCCAAGGGAAATCTTTAATGTTTTTTTTTATTTGAATATCCTTGTGTTCCTAAAAGATTCAATAGACAGATCTGTGAGTTCTCTAATTACACTGCACAAAGCAACCAGAGAAAAATAATGAAATGAACTACAAATGATCTTTAATTACAGTTTTTAGTATTGATAAATGGTCAATTGTACATACTTGGTTCAAAGTCATTCACGAGATCAGCATTATGCCTAGAAAATGTTTACAAAATTCAAAACAATTTCTAAGACCCCATAAAGCTAACATCACACAATTTTTTTCTTGTTCATCTTTATTTCAAAACTATAAAAATAAAACAAAAAAGAAGAAAAAAGAAAAGAAGTAGGGAGTGACAAAGTGAGGAATGGTTAAACAAATATAATTTGTATCCAGATCAGATAAATTTGGGAGGAGATAAAATATAATGGTGAAGAAGGAACAGATCCACAAGAGTTGAATTTGATTGTTCTTGTTTGTGTCCTCAACAAAGAGAACACATTCTAATTCTTGGAATTTGTTTAAGTCAATGATGGAAGTATGAATGAGTGATGGCAAAATAGAGAGAATAATGAATGTCTTTTGAAGTTTTGGATTTTAAAAATTTTTTTTCTTTTTTTACGTATCTTTACAAGGTAGTCCAGAGAGCAAAGCCATATATAACCTGTACAAGTTTGTCAACATTTTTTTTTCTTTATCATGTTTATATACCATATACTTACTGTATCATTAAGTATTTGAGAAAGCACTTTTTCCCCCTAAGAAAATTTACCTTTATTTTACCACGTGGACAGGCACAGTAAATTGAATTAATGACAATTTATTGGACATGGTGAAAAGATTTTATGGATTGGAAAAAAAAGAAAAGAAAGCAACCATATTTTTAAGTTAAAAAGTATGGCATAGTTTGTTTTTCTTGGTTGTTTTGTTGTATATATCTGATATACAAATAGGAAATACTTAAAATATCCATATGGCCAATGAAAACAACACTTCATCAAGAATTATCTACCTTGTCATATTAAAACCTGCCTGGTTATTTTGATTATGAAAATCAGTCTTTGTTTTTATTTTAGCTTTTTCATATGTATTTTCTTTGTTATAGAAGACAAAGTTAACAAGTGAAATAACTCTTTTGCACAAAAGAGTTATATCACTTAAAATGATACAAACCATTTTCTTTTTACCACAGAGTTTTGCTTGGTTAGTTTTTCTTTGAAGATTTCTTTTTCAAAGATGCATGAGTTTCATTGAGAACACAACTGAGTTTCTTTTTTAATTTTTCCCTTTCAAATACCATGTTGTTATACTTCACTGACTTAAGTAAATTGTGGATTGATTTGTTTAGATTAAAATAATTGAACATTTTTTATATAAGTTGTTTATTTTTGAGGATTTTCATAATGCTGATATTTTTTATGAGCTCCTTGATATTGAAATTAATCTTATTGACTTAATTTACAATTTACTTGAAGGGATGAAGCATAACATTAAGAAATTGGAGGTTTTTTTTTTTTAATGAAAACATTTAAAGAAATACAGTTGTATTTACAATACAGCATCATAAGATATATAATGTACATGCACATATTTGTGTGTATATAATGTTTCATTGGTAAATTTACAACTGTTTGGCATCTTTGATTTTTCTTTTTTACATCTGTTTGGCATTTAACTGCAGCTGTCCCTGTGGAGCTTTGGTTAGAATAAATGATCCTGGGGGGATCAGAATATTCTTGGTGGTGGCATTTGGCTTTATGTTCTTTGGTGCACTGGATGTGACAGTGGGGACAGTGATGGTGTTCATCTTGGTGTTAGTAGTGGAGGAAATAGCTGCAGTGGCAACTACAGGTTGTGGGTTGGCTATAATGCTTGGAAAGGAGGACTGGCCCTGTAACGTAGAGGGGAGGCTGGCACTCTGCAGCTGCACAGTCTGCATCCGTACCTGCAGGGAAACAGAAAGATGGGGGATGAGGAAAACTTAGAATTCAACAATATATATGAAATGTTGGTGCTTACTTTTTAAACTATATAAAATTTAAAATTTTTCAACCCATTTTTTTTTAAATATGATAATTTTAAAGAATTTAAATATTATATTTATGAATTATATAAATAATAAATCTAATTTAGGAATGACATTTTTTGGTAATGGCTTTGGGGTGCATAAATTATTTTTTTTCTACTAATAATTCCCCAAACTGAGAAACTACTGTTATTTTTTTCATTAATTTTAAAAATAGAGTCATATTTTTTAAATAAAATCTCATTTTGGGATTACTTTTTTTCTGTGAATATACTGAACATTGGATATTATTCTATTACTGACATAGAAAGATTTATTTCTAAATTTAATCAACTCTCACTTCTTTTTATTGAGACTAAAAAACAGATCTGCAGCAACAGAAAGAGATTTATATCATATTAAGATAATGCATGCATACCATATCAAATGTCTCTGTTTATATTACACATGTCTGTATCTATTTACATTGTTCGGACTGTTGTCTTCATCTTTGCTGCTATTTTCATAATGTTTTTGCTGTTGTACACTCTGGCCTTCTACAGGTGATTGGAATTTCAAACTGAACCCTTTATTTTGTCTATCATTGTTCTAGTTCCACGTGACATGCCTCTTCCAGATATCTCAGCATCAGTTATTTACTTTAACTCAACTCTCCAATTTATTGTTCACCTCTGCTTAAGCCAGGTATTGAACTCACAACTCTTTGGGTCAAGTCATTGGATTACTTCAACCAACTCTTTATCCACTGGGTCATCATGAATATGGTAACAAAGATGAGGACAACAGTCTGAACAATGTAAATAGTGTAAATAATTACAAACCTCATCTCAGAAATATAGACTGATATCAGTATCTATTTAAAATGAATGAAACTGAAACAATATTAACATCAAAGAGTTTTAATTTCAGAAGTGATTTTTTTAAACGCTGTATTAAACTATTTATAAATCACTAGTTCAATTTTTTAAAAATTCATTAAAATTTAAAAATAGTGAGTTATTTTTCAGAAACTTTGTACATACTTGAAAACATATTAATTACAAAACTTAAAGATTTGTAATTAATGTTTTCAAAATATGTCATTTTGTTTCACTTATTCATCAACATTTTAAAAAATCCAACTTTCAATAGTGATTCCTAGAAAATAATTTAAAAAGAAATTTTTTTATTCATATCTATGCTACTGCTGATTACTACTACTGTTACTAGTAGTAGTAGTAGTAGTAGACTACTACTACTCCCCAAATGACCTTGAAAATCACAGTTCACCACAGCTTTCACCAGTAATATTTGTCATTTTCAGACAACTACTCATTCAGTACTGACATAACAGTTTATTTTTAATTGTTTGGCTTCAGACCAACTATATTTATACTAACATGACTAGCTAAAGGTATTATAAGCCATATGACTTACCAGACAACCAATATTATCTAAGCTTATTCCTTTGTTTCTTAAATCATGATCATTATATTTTTAAGGGATCCAGTAAGAAAGAGTCATAATCATTGGATTTTGAGGTCAATATACTCTGGTGTGGCAGTAGTCAATTCCCCATTATTAAGCATGTAATTGTTATTTATTGATGAAAATGAAAAAGCAAGCAACAACATCAATAACAAAAATAATCATATATCACATTTTGTGAATGCACATTAAAACATTAATATAAGACAATTACGATAAAATCAGAAAAATAATTTAAAAATTTTTGGAACAAAAAAAAATGGGAAGAAAAAAGCAACAACCCTGAAAATAACATGAAAAGTTAATTATTCTTATGTGATTACAAAATATAGAACATCTGCACCAGCATACTCTCTATTCACACACTCTACATCATATTATCATCATTATAAATTTACTTTTTGAGAGGACCAACATTTTATTAGAATTTGTCACCATTTTTTTCTTCACCTACAACAGAAACATTGAGATTTTTTTGAAATTCAGAAAATTTCCATCAGTTTCTTTCTTAAAAAAAGTTAATTAAATGTAACTATGAGGGGTGCTGAAAAGTCCCCAGCCTGACCCAATTAAAAAAAAGTTGACTAAATATTAGAATATTTTGGGGAATCTCTTCTTCATCAGACCAAGAAATTTTCAGTTCCACCTCTTATAAAAGTACTTTATATATATATATATATATATATATATATATATATATATATATATATATATATATATATATATATATATATATATATCAAGTATGTGGTGCAGTTCAATTTACATTACATGAATCATTCATACAAAAAGCAGATAGTGAAGTTAATAATATAATTCTTGCCATTTATATCATTAACTTCACTATCTGCTTTTTGTATGAATGATTCATGTAATATTTATATATATATATATATATATATATATATATATATATATATATATATATATATATATATATATACACACACAATAAGATAAAGAACAAATAGGAAATGTTTATCAATCTAGCATGTTTCACTTTTATTAAGTCTGGCTTCATCAGAGATTGAGAGAAAACAGAAAAAAGACAGAACTTTGGTATTTTAAATTTTGTTTGGATCAATTCTCATTGGTCAGTCATGTATCACATGCATTAAAGATATCATTGTAGATAATTCTACATTATTTCCAGACCAGAAAAGTAATGCTGCATTGATTGAAACAAATGCTAATCGAATGTGCAAAGTCTGATGAGCATGCTATGTGTGGAAAATTTCTCATCCCAATTTCAGTAGGGTTTTAAGGGGCAACATGTGGACAAAAATTCTCATGCAGTAGTATGACTTTTTGACTTCCTTATACATACACACACACACACACACACACATACATATAAATATGTATATACATACATACACACACATATATATACACACATACATACGCATATATATACACATACATACACATATATACACACACATATATACATATATATACACACACATACATATACAAATACATATATACACACACATACATATACAAATATATACGCACACAACCATATATATACACACACACACACACACACATATATATACACACATACACACACATAATGATTGGCTACTCATTTCTGAGCACAGCCCTCTGCCAGGGTGGCTAGCAAATCCCTATTACAGATGCCTGCTCAACCAACAGGGCCCACTGTGGTTTATAAAGTGAATTTCAGAAAGGTTTGCAGGCAGTTGACACAGAAGCAAGCAAAGATACAATTAGTGAGTTACTACAATGGGTGGGACTGCATTCTCACACTCCTAAAAAGACTTCTGCTGAAACTCAACCACATGAAGGCTCATTTGCAGTTTGCTTTTCTTTATCTCAAGAAGCCTGCTTCATTCTGGGACAAAATAATATGGCCCAACAAGACTAAAATCATGCTCCTTGATGGGAACAGTTTGAGAGACAGCTGTAGAAAGAAGGGGGATACTTCCTGATTCACAAAATATCATCAGGACAGTTAAACATGGTAATGGAAGTATAATGATTTGGGGTTGTTTTTCCTCCAATGATACAGACACACTACATATTGAAAGAACCATTAGATAGTGCTATGTATTATGAAATGCCAACAAAGAACATACTTCCATCTGTGAAATTTCACCAGTTACCAAGATGTCAGATTTTGCAGCTAACAGGAGTGGGATAAAATTGAGGTTAGTTTCTGCAAGAAGCTACCTTAAATTATTCTAAACTAGCTTAAAAGCTGCCCTATTGGATGGCATTTAAGCTAGCTCCTGCAGAGGGATCTTGATTGGGCCTTTGACCCAATAAACTTGAACAATATTTTTCAAACAACAGTATTCATCAAAACAATGATATAATTTGTCTATTTGGAACTTATTGCAAAGCTGCAGGATAACATTTTTGGTTTTCCCATTCAAGATCAGTACAAACAGCTTGTTTCCATTTCCAACCCTCGAACAACCAACAGAGCTGGATTCTATCAAATGAAGTCCAGTTACTTTCAATGATTTTCCTTGGGACTTATTGACTGATATTTCATAGTTCACTCTCACTGAAAATTGAAGTCTTTTGAACTTAAAAGGAAGATCTGGAGGAATTAATATTTCTCAATAGCATAACGCACATTTTCTTTTAGTTCTGGCTTGTGTGATGGCATTCCAAGAGGATTCAATGGGTTCAGGAACTCTATTGAATAATTCACTGTCTGCTCTTGTTCAACTACAGTGTTAATGGAAAAGTACTTCATGCTTTCTTTTGGAATTTCTTGGAGAATTTTCCAGTTGATGTTATCACAGTTTGATTCTTGATTCTCACAAAGCCAGTTTGAATCCATGAAATGGTGTTTAATGTTTGGATAAATATGATTAATCAAGTCTTGGATGCTTCAATCTGAAATTCCACAATCATTTGGGAGTGAAATATCTCTATTTTGGTCCATTTTGATGGTTCCATTGCAACAGCAAAGCATCAAATCTTCCTGCTTCAAGATCACCTGTGATTTTAACTTTCATGATTGTTTTCAGGCTGAGTCTTTGAACATGGCTCCAGATGTAAGAATCTTTCAGGAAAGCATTGATTTCATCAGCTGGAGTTCCTCTTGCAATGACTGGTAATGTTTGTCTAAAATCTCCAGAGAGTAGAACAGTGATGTCTCCCATGATTTGTGAATTCTATCTAATGTCTTTGATTTTTTTGTTCAGGGCCTCAAATGCTTGCTTGTGTGCTACAGTACATTTGTCCCAGACAATGAAGCTTGTCCCCTCCAGTAGCTTAGCCAAATTGGTTCCTCTTTTGATGTTGCAAATAGGGGTTTTATTGTAGTTCAAATCCAATGGAAGTTTGAAGGTGCTGTGTGCTCTCCAGGCAAGAGAGTAGTAGCAGCAATTCCAGATGATGCTACTGTTAGAGTTACTTTTCTTTGGAGTCTCATTGTAGATAAAAGAAGGTTAGTTACAAAAGTTTTACCAGTACCACCAGGTGAATCCAAGAAGAAAATCCCTTCATTGTTGGTGCTGATGTCATCAAGGACCATAAATCTTGATATAAATGATACACTTGCTGTTGGTCTTAGTTCTCATTGACCTTCTTGGATTACACCTAATTTTTTTACGCACATGTTTAATGAGTTTTGGCATTCTAGAGATATGAGGACGACCTGGTTTCAGTCTATCCTTAATGGAGGAAGTATCATTGTAGCAATCAATTACACTTTGGATAAACATTCTATTGATACAAAGTTGTTTTCCAGCTTTAAAAATCTCAGGTGGAGTCAGGCTTTCATGTTGCTCAATTATATATTTTTTTAATTTCTGTAAACATTGTTGCCAGTAAATACTAAAACACTTTGAAAAAAAAAAAATAGTATATGTTGTCGGGAGAATACCAAACCATAAACAATGTCATGACCAAAAATTTAGAAGTAGAATTTTCTAACAGCATTTATACTGTATGCTGTATATGTGATAAAAATATATTGTTAATAATGTATGGTATATTTATGGGTGAAAGTGCTCAATATCAGAGATAGAGCATATGTAAATGTGGATAGTAAAGTCAACATCAAGTGGTGTTGACCTCAGTGTCTACTATATATATATATATATATATATATATATATATATTACATATATGCACACACAAAAAGAGTGGCCTAATTCACTTGCCAAAATCTGACCAAATGATCACTAATTAAAATTTTGTGGGGAAGAGTTTTTTGATTGACCCAAGAACATTTTGATATCCCCTTGTATTATACCTCACATATATATATATATATATATATATATATATATATATATATATATATATATATATATATACACTTGTGGAATGAAGATAGAAATAAACACCTAAACAAGTCAAACACTAAATGACAAAAAATGGTTTATGAATCAGAGGATTGTGCATTGTTCTGGTTAATAAATGAATGTTTTGAAAATAAATATTTAACATTTTTCAACTAACAGCTTGTATTCCTGTCAACAATAAAAAAAAAACATGCTTCATGATACCTTTGAAGAGTATTTAAGCAAAGTTTACAGACAGACAAACCAGTAAGGAGAGACAATGGCAACAGGACACAATGGTAGACTTAAAAGAAATTCCTTTACACATTCATCTGTCTTCCTCGTCAAGCTACGCGACATTTACACTTTCCTCCACACTTTATCCATTGACTTTTCTTTGTCACACATAAACACAAAGAAATAACATTTATTTCTTATTTCTTTTCGCATTGTAAAACAACTACAAAGGATTGTATCCTAACAAATATAAGAACTTTAACACTCACACATGCTAAAAAAAATTAGTTGTAAAAAACATGAAAATAAAAATATCTTATATTTTTATATTTAAACACCTTTTTTTCACCTTTTCCTTTTTTGTGGGTTGATTCAAATCCACAACAAACCATTATCCTTATTTTATATATCTTAAAGATAATATGTGTGTGTGTGTGTGTGTGTGTGTGTGTGTGTGTGTGTATACACTCATCTATGCATGTGTATCAAATTATTATCCTTGGTTTTGCTGTTATTACCAGGTTTCATTTGGTTAATTTTTCAGTCTTTTTCAGGTTTATATGCTATCCAGTAAAGAACAATCTCAATTATCCAGATGAAATATAGTAAAAACAAGTTGAGGATAATATAAAAAAATCATTCAATAAGAAACTGAAAGTTGTCAAAAGGCATATTGACAATAAAAAAACAAACATAAAATGAGATCAGACACAGAAATACATAAAAAAGATTAATAATTCATGTATGAATTCACAAAAAAAAGAAGAAAAAAAAAAAGAAAAGAAAAAAGATTTACATTTCCAGTATCAACACCAACAACTAATCCAAAGTCTCCTCAAAAATATTTAAAGACCTAATGTCTCTAACTTCTTGTTTGCCACAATAATATTTAATAATCAATCCATTCTATATGATGGATAAATGAAGGTGCATATTCATCCTCTAAATTTGTTTGTATTCAGAAATGAAACCATCTTTTAATCCAGAGTATTTGCATATGTTCTACACAGAATAAATACAACTTGGGTTGTTTTTGTTTGATGTGGAAATGTGAGGTAATGGATATATTTTGTTTTTTTTTGTCGGGTGGAAATAAGTAATATTCTGGCAGATTATTAGCTGAAAACGATAAGCATAGGCTTGATTTTTAAACTAGTTTGTCCAAATCAATGTTTATGCACAGGAATGAACAAATCCATTATTTAAAACTTAGATTTCCACCATCATCTTCTGCATTCATTTAAAGTCTGTTGCATAAATGCTTTAAATATATGAAGATATAATAATTGTGATTTCCTTATTAAAACGCAGTATTTTAAAAAAATATATTTTGTATGATTTTTCATGATTAATAATACAAATAAAAAAAAATTTTTCATAAAGAAATTTAGAAAAATATGAAAATGGGAGAAGTTAAAAATGAAAATGTGACACAAAAAAAATAACAATTGTAGAAATCTATACATTCCTGTTATTGTCTTAAAGCAGCTTAGAATTGTCTTCTATATTGACCACATAAACTATGAGATGTGCTGTCATACTCCAGGTTTACTCTGTCCCAGTTCAGATTTAGACTTTTATAAACATTATTATAGAACTTATTCACTAGACCTTCAATGAGTAAAATGAAATTTTAAAATCTGTTTAACTAAACCAAAATGAATATTATTGTATTGATATTAATATCATATCGACAAATTAATATCAATAAATTTATAAACTATTAATACTGAATAAAAAAAACTTGTGTTAATGTTGGGGCGCACCCACCTTCACAACCACAATAGACTGATCCTATTATTATAAATAGAACAGTAGTTCTAGAGACTGTGAGTAGTGTAGCAGTGTAGTGCAGTGCAGAGTGAGACTTCTGTAGTGATCAGTTACACTTCCATTTCTCGACCGGAAGATACCGTTGGACTTTATTACTATTACTTATTGTTACTACTAACCTACGTTCATTCTACTACTAATCTCTCTGATGTAAATACCTCTCTGAATATACCAGTATTTTTCCCTACGACTGTGTTTGTTCGTTATTACCATATACTCACGTGGAAACACTCAACATCTCAACAGTGGTGACAAAGGATGTTTTATTGATCTCAACAGTTAATAATCAAACTATATTAATTAACTGCTTAATTCATGTTTAATTTAGGATTAGATTTTAATAAAAGAGGAGTTTAAAAGAGGGTCAACATTATACCAACATGAACAGTAAAGACTGAATAATTTGTGGATTGTGCAGACTTTGCATTTAGCATTATACAAGAAATAATTTGAGTATAGGAGGAGTTTGAATGTATTTTCAGTGTATTTTTTTTCCTTGAGCAGAAATTGTGACCTACAGATAATAAGAGCTTTTAAGATGATTATTCCATATTTTATCATATTGTTATGATGGGAGTAAAAGTGTATAATGTAATTTTTATTTGTGGATTTTAGGTAGAACTTTAATGAATCAGACCATACTTTACCATTTCTTGACATAATGTTAATACCCATTCATAACAATATACAACTAAAAGTCTACCTAAAATCTACAAATAAAAACGATCTTATACACTTCTACTATCACAACAATAACATAATATATTGAATAAAAATAGGTTTCTATGAGGTCTTAGAATCTGTAGCCCACCCTCAATCCCTGCTCGAGCAAGAAAAATGTGTTGAAAACACTTTCAAAGTGAATAACTTAGAACAATGTTTTCTACTCTTATTAAAATTTGTCAATCATTTTTATATTATCAGTATTATTTGAAAAAGGAATGAGATTAAACAAGAAATAAACTTATTTTGATTAATTGATTTTTACAGCTTTCTGTGAGTTATTTACAGCTTTCTGAGTTATTTAAACCCGAAACATATTTTGGATTGTATTCACTTGAAGAAAAAAAAAGCATTATCGTTAATGTTTTTTTTTCTTTCTTCAAGTGAATACTGCATTAACAATTCTTTTAAAATAACAGTGATTTCTCCAGATACAAGCACTATTAGTTAATCCATAGCTAGGTGGAGGAGATGTATTTGTACCTTTCTCAAGGTTATTTGCACATAAGTGAATGTAATGAACCTGACTGGAATTCAAACTTGGCTATTTGATTTCTCATTCCAAGCCACTATTGACATTCAGAAAAAAATGTGAGAAAGAGAATAAGGAAATACAGTTGTGTGGATCCTTAATTAAAAATCCCTATTTGCTATGGAATGTTTACAATTCTCACAATTTCTTGAGTGTCATTGAGGAGTGTGTAATGTAACAAAATGGCAAACACAATAATTATATATCATAATGTCAATAATAGTCATTTTGACCTTGTTCCAGAAGGAAAGGTTAATTATTGAGTTAGTTGATTATCTATGAACAATTGAGAAATTGGCAAAATGCCCTCCAAAAAAGATACACAATTGTTTAAAAAAAAAAAAAAAATTGGTTAAAGATCATAAAATTATTTTAAATTAAGGAAAAAATGCCCTTTAGTCTAAAAGATTGATAAGGAGTTTAAATTTTAAGACCAAGTGAGGATTATTTTTCACAGTAATATATGTGTACCAAGTGTGTGTGTGTGTGTTTTGTCAGGAGTACAACTAATGCATATATCTTTATTTCACAATATGGTTATTGTTATATACTAGTTTTAACCTGTGAAAATTTCATGGTTTTCCTATTTTAAATTTCTGATGAATCTTAATTCTTCAGTTAATGATTGAATAAGCTCTTAGCAAGTTCTATGACAATAAATAAAATCTGTAGAATTTCCCTATCACATCGTTAAATACTTGAGCTTAACAACTTTAACAAAATATTGCAATAAGAATCATAAATATGAATACTGGTCATTATTTTAAGAAGTAAGGGGGTACAAATAAAAAGATTTGAAATTGACAACTTTTTCCATTTCACTGAAACAAATGTTAAACACTTCTATCTTGACTTCTTTCTTTCATTTTATGATTGAAAACAAGTAGCAACTTTAATGTCTTTCCATGTAATCAAAATGGAATAATCCATTATATAGGAGGTATTTGCAGGAGACATTAAACACTTCTATCTTTCACTGAAACCAAGTAGCATCTCTGATATGTCTTGTTTTTCCACATGATCAAAACAGAATAGTCCATTATTTATGAGGTATTGGCAGGGTGTAACAGTTATGTGAACTAATGAAGGGAGGGTCAAGCACAATTATTATAAGATGATATTTCACATTGATTCACAGTGATTATTTTAAAGGTTTTTTTCTCTCAATGTGATTGTTTTATTTATTTTTGCCTCATAAATCATCCAATGCTACCCACGATTTGTAAAGAGCAAATCAAAAAGTTTCTCATTATTTTTATATCATATGAATGAACTTTTAAGTTTGTCAATTCAAAAATAATATATAAATGTTATTGTTATTCTTTGTTAATTTATTATATTTTTGAGAGCTCAAATGTTTACAAGAACCTCAATAAGCCTTTATTTATAAAGAGACTGAGAGACATTAAATAGCTTTTTAAAATAATTCTAGAAATGTTAAAAATAATTGAAGAAAAAGGCCCTGTCTTGTTCCAAATTTCCAAATGGGAAGAATCTGTCAGCCTTGAAAATCAGTTTTATCTGGGTTCAAAATGTTGACCACTGAAGTTGGTGGGAATATTCATCTTTAGACAAAACACAAATTTACTGTGAAAAATGTGACAAAAATGGAGTCAATTTTTAATAGCATACTTTTTAATTTTATTAATAATATACCCTATCTGTATATGTTTGAATATGAAATTTTGCAGTACATTCAGATATTTTCAAAGCTTATAATCTAATTGATTATATTATTATCTAAATATAGTTTAGACTTAAATTCTGAAAACTTTTGTTTGTTGTATTAACTTAATTTTTGTCTTCTATAATACTACAAAAATGAATGCTGTTAGAAAGAATATTAAAGTGTTTTTATATAATCACTGAAAGTAATTTTTATGACAAAACCTCAAAATGTATTATGACATATCTTAATTTTATTTGAACAGTTCAATAAACTGAGAAATTGTTAATCCTTAGGACATTAATATTAACATTGTGGTAAGGTTTAACAGTCATACTCACAAACCTCCCACTCACCCCCCAAAAACCCAGTTTGTCAAAAGACGGTTTTTCTCTTGACATCACTGTTACCCTGTATACTCTCTTGGCAATTTTATTGTTTTAAAAAGCTATTTATAGAATTTCAATAAAACTGAAACATAAAACTGGATTTATACATTTTTCTCAAGAATGACAACAAAAATGTTGCCAATGTTTGGGTTTTATTAAAATTCTATAAATAGCTTTTTAAAAGAATAAAATCTACTGAAAGAGTATACAGCAAAAGCGGTGTCATGTGAAAAATTGTCCTTTTGACACACTATTTTTTGTGGGTGTGATTGTTAAACTTTTTCGACATTGCATTTAGCATTTTGAGGTCATACTCTCATGTTGACAGACAACAATTCTTTCCAAATTCAGTAATAAGTTATCAAGAATGCTCTCTAACTGATTGTTAAGGAGGAGATCATGCCTTATCCTTTATTTATTTCAGTGTTAGAGAACACATGTAAAATATATATTCATATATATGCATGTATATATCATACAAACAGATATGCTAACTGTACTAATAAAAGTAATAATTTAATTTTTACACTGTGTAGATATACATGTAGTTTGAATTGTTAGAATAAAATGAACTTAGCAATACCTAGATTTACAAATAAGAAATTTAAAAAATCAATTAAATAAAAGAAAGA
Source organism: Acanthosepion esculentum (assembly GCA_964036315.1). Lineage (NCBI taxonomy): Eukaryota > Metazoa > Mollusca > Cephalopoda > Sepiida > Sepiidae > Acanthosepion > Acanthosepion esculentum. The sequence goes on from CAXIWW010000979.1 coordinate 19,343, forward strand.
GGTGTGTAGTTGAAATTTGCCTCAGCCATAGTTTTTTTTCTGAAAACAATTAAAATTTTTCAACACTTCTTATTTTGAAAATTTGGCCAATGCAAACATCACACAAAAATTTTGTCTAAAACCAGTTCAAGATTTTAAGAGAAGATGAACAATCAAACATAATTTTTTCTTTTACTACAGATATGTAACTAAAAGTGATGTTACACTCTTGTGTCAGAAACAGAAGTAAATAGAATAAATAACTTTGTTGAAGATTATTCAGATAGATTAGTGAGGACTGCATGCTAAATTATAAGCTACTTGAATTGTATAACATTAATTAAAACAAGATGCATTGAAAAAGCTCAAATAAAGCATTCAGAAAAATCTGATATTTGGGGTAGATGGCTCAATCAATAAATCTATTAAAAATGCAAAGATTAAAAAGAAAATATCTTAAATTTAACTTCTTTCTCAAAGTCCAAAAGTGCATACTTTCTGGAGAAAATAGCAAGTTTTTCATGTGGAAACCAGACTGTTTTAATTTGCACTATGTGAATATATACAGAATATGTAAATAAAAAATAACGATTTAAATTTTTTTTTCAACTCAAGAAAAATATATGAAAAACACTCAACATTTCCAAGTGACATCTTCATGATAAATTCAAGCAAAATCTGAAAAATCCTGTATCCTGTGAATGAATACATTGAACTAGTCATACAATATATGAAGATAGAGTCACTTTGTAATATCAAGACATGAGCCTCTATCCCATGTTTGACATCTGCTAATGGTTTTATGAAATGGATGAAAATACATGTAATTTACTATATACTGACAAACAGTGGATATCTAGCAAGCATTTAATTGACAGAGCAACTTAGTTTCCAATATTTCACCAAGTTTATAAAGAAGAAAACCAAGGCAATAAAAAAGAAAAGAAGTATATTTTAGTCTACAACAGAGAATGCAGCAAGCCAGCAAGATATGACAGTACAGGACTTTTGTGAGTAGACAGCTTCATACTACAATGCATAAGCTTGATGCAAGACAATGGCAAGATGCACAGAAGTGGTTGGGTGGATGAAAATTATGGAGATGAGGAGGAATGTCAAGGAAAGAACAGTTACTAACTGGTGTTTGTCCTGAGGCTGCCGCATATGTTTGGAAGTGTTGTGCAGACTGGACGTACTGGAGCTGTAGATGGTGACTGGGGGAAGGTATAGGGTTTCTGGAGAGTAACTGAAAAAAATCAAGTTTTCCTTTTTCTTTATGTGTTAAAAAATTAAATAAGTTGCCACAACACACACTGAATAAGAGAAGAAGGCTGTACTGAAAATCTCAGTGAGTTGCAAGATGTAAAAAAATGAATTAGCTTTTCTTTGTTTTGTTTTTTTTGAAGAGCATGCAGTAAGAAGAAAAAAGTGATTTTAAAAAATTTTTTCCAATATTACATATATATTTTTAATTAGTTTTTTTTTAATGTAAAAAAAATTCTCTTTATAGTTTATATATTTTTATACACACAGTAGCAGATAACTTTATTTCATTCTGAAGAACCGCAAATCCACAATACCTCCTTTATTCAATCAATTTGAGGTCCTAACTTCCTCAGCTGATAAGGCTGAATGCTTTGTTCGGAAATTTTCATCAAATTTAATGCTTGACTCATCCAGTGTGACCACACCTGATTTTCCCCCTAGAACTGAGGCTCTAGTGAGTGAGATGAGCATAACCCATTGAAGGTATTGGACATCATCTCTAAATTAGACTCTCATAAGGCAAGTGGTGGGGACGGGATACCAGCCATAGTCCTGAAGAAATATGCTCCTGAGCTGGCTCCAGTTTTCTCCAAACTATATAACTTTTGCCTCACTGACTCTTGTTTCCCAGCCTGTTAGAAATCCTCATCTGTTATCCCTGTTTTTAAGAACTCTGGAGACCCTTTTGACCCATCTAACTACCGTCCTATCAGTCTCCTACCACTCTTCAGCAAAGTCTTTGAGGCTTTAATCAATGTCGAAGTGTTTAAGTATCTTACCTCACAACAAGCTACTCTCTGACAAACAATATGGTTTCTGCTTTGCCTGGTCTACCACTGACGTGATCATGGCCATAACGGAATTTGTATACCAAGCACTTGACAATAACAGAGAAGCTTGAGCTGTGGCTCTAGATATCTCTAATGCATTTGATAGGGTTTGGCATGCCGGCTTTCTTCATAAGCTTCAGGGATACGGTATTACAGGATGATTATTTGACTTAATACAATCATTCCTGTATAACCGTGAAATGAAGGCTGTCCTAAATTGGTTCTCCTCCAGTTCCTTCATACAAATGCTGGTGTTCCCCAAGGCTCTATCGTGTGTCCTACACTGTTCCTGATCTTCTTCAATGATTTTCCTGATGTCATCAGTTCCCAAGTAGGCATTAACACAGACGGCATTACTATTCCCTCCTGTCTCAATAGTAAATCCAACATTGCTGACAAAACTAACCTGGCCATTGGTCTTGAAAAGGACCTCTAATCTGTGGTTGACTGGGGCACGAAATGGCTTGTAAACTTTAAAACGAAAACTGTTCTCATTTACCTGCCATAGAGAACCCTCCCTGCCTCCTATCAGAATGGCTGATGCCCAACTCCACAAGAGCATCTCTCTGTGCCTGCTTGGTCTCAATGCTTTCCACTGACCTGAGGTGGAACAACTACATTGAATCAATAGCTTCATCTACCACAAGGAAAGTTGGTTCTCTGTGTCTCACCAGGTTTTTCTCACCTGAGTCCATCCTTCAAATCTACAAATCTACCATTCATCCTTGCATTGAATACTGTTGCCATATATGGTCTGATGCCCCAACTGTTCATCTCGAGGTCCTTGACAAAATCAAGAGACAGATATGCAATGTGATAGGTCCTGATCTGGCATCTCGTCTACAGTCACTTTCTCACAGATGTGCTGTGACTTCCCTCTTTTTTTTTTCTACAAATATTTTCATGGCAACTGCTCTAACAAGCTACTTTCACTGGTACTCCAACTGCATAAATTTAAGTGTGCTACTAGGTTGGCATCTCAGTCCCACCCTTTCACTGTTGAAACAGTTAAATGTAACTGCCTCTTCTACTCCAACAGCTTCTTCTCTTGCACTTCCTGACAATGGAACTCCCTTCCTCCTACTGGCTTCCCTGATAGCTAAAATCTTCAAATATTCAAATGTAATGTCAATCAACATCTTCTGATGTCTTGATCCTGATCCCCGTCCTTCTCTATATCCTTTCCTCAAACAACCCTCTTTACTCTTGCTCTCCCTCTCTGTAACCCCTTACATGCTAGTAGCACTCCCACCTTCCTTGGGGTGAAATGCTTAAAAAGAAAAAAAAGAAAAAGGAAACCATATTTATCATAAACTATGCTGAATAAATACAGAGAGAAGAATAACAACATTTTCGGCTATTTTATTAAACTTTTGATCTTTCTATAATTTTTTTCTTCAAAATAAAAAATTAAACCCATTAAAAGTATTATAAGGTATATTCATAATATGAGAAAAGATTTTTTTTTAAAATCACAAAAATGAATGAAAATTTTAACCTGTTATGAGTTGAACATATAAAGGAAATAAACGAATGAAATGCTTTATATGGCCAGGCTTCCCTCAGTGTAAAATAGCCATTTTTCTGTACACTGTACAAAAGAAAAAAATTTTAGCGATTGGGCTTCTTCAAAGGAGTTGAAATATTCTATTAAAAATTTATCTTGTTACATCAACTTACTTGTGTGCTTGGAGCTGGTAACACTTGAATGGAACCCCCAGTTGACTGTGCAAGAGAAGTGGGTACAAACTGTATCTGAGTTGGCCCTGAAACTGTGGTAGATACTGGTTGAAGGTTCATCATTTTAGGGCGTATCTCCTCCTTCTTAACAATCTGTTGTAGCATTCCTGATGCCCTAGTGCTGAACTTGGGGGTAGCTGTTGTCTGCTCAGAACAGAAAGTAGTAATTATAAGTAATAAATTTATCCATTTGCAATAGTAGTAGTAGTAGTATTAGAAGAAAAATATGAAAAGATCAAAGATATACAGTGAAAAGGTAAATATCTATGCTAATCCCAAATTATTTTGCATATGTATATATATATATTAATACTTACATTAAGAGTTTCCACAGACTTGATTTCTGGAAGTTGTGCATTTGTGCTCACTGGTGGTGGTGGTGGTGGTGGCGGCGGTGGTTGTTGTTGTGGTGGTGGTAGTGGTGGCTGCTGTTGTTGTTGTCTCAAGTTAGGAATTACTACAGGAGTAGTTGTATTTGAATTATTTGTCTTGGTGAGTACTTCTGACAGAGCTACCACACCCTGGGGAGCTGGATTTACTAAGGTTCCACTTGGGTTACTTGTTGCTGTGGTCATTACAGGAGTTGGTACTGTCAATTGAGTCACCTGGGTAGATTGCGGTAGTTGTTGTGTACAACTAGTCATATGTTGTGGCCAGTGGTTGGCTTGACACTGATAGTCACAGTAGCTTGTATTCCAGCAGCAGTACAAAAGAGCTTCTTTGCCACAGTTAGCACACTGAAATGTAAAAAATGTAATGGATGTAGATTTTATTATTCGTATTAGTACCATAGTAAAAGAGAAGGAAGATGGTGATAATACAAATCCCATTGTCCAGGTGTAGGCATATAAACCATTTCATTTCATGACCTTGTGAAAGTTTAGCTGAAGTCCTAGAAGATTACAATATTTATCTATAACTGATAAAAATATTCACATTATTTAAAAATTAGAAATAATTACAAGATAGAATAAAATTCGTTTAATTAAAGAATGCTCAACTTTTACTCTTTATTAAAAAGATTAATAAAAAAATAAAAAAATTAGAGAAACAGTTCAAAAAGTATTTTACATCACACATAACTTATTCCTTTAACATAATGTCAGTGATAGAATTCAAGAGGCTCAAACGGTTTGCAGGAGCCATTTACTTAATTTCTGTTCAAAATTTCCCTTGGCCTTAATATCCACAAAGAAAAGGTTAAGGGATGCAAAAAAAAAAAAAAAAAAAAAAAAAAAGAGAGAACCAATTCCTAATTTCATAGGTAAAAATATTTGGGATGTAAAAGAAAGGAGAACCTGTCTCTAAAAAATTGGAATTCTATGACTGCATGATGTACATTATCACATAATTAATTTTACAGACTAAAAAAAAAAAAATCAATTATTTGACAAACGAGAACATTGATTTAACAAAAAAATTTCACTTCATGTTTTGGAAGAAAATTCTGAATATAAGGGAAATAATCCAAAAATTTAATTTGTCAAAAAACTTAGAAATAAGCAACTGAATAAATCAAACTGTATATATATATATATATATATGAAGAATAAAACAATAAATAAATAAAAATGTTAGAAAAAAAATGAATATTTTAAATTTATCTAATTTTGTTCTTTTTGCATTTCTACATAATATAAGTTTTTGGCAAAAATATTTGGATAGATAAAGATTTATTTATTCTTTCTTAAAACTCAGCAGTATGTTAATAAAAAATAAAACAATAATAATTTTAATACTTTAACTGAATTTTTCACTTAAATTCTCAAAAAAAATTGTGATTAAAATAAAGCAACAATCAAGAAAAACATTTGGAATGTGATTATTATTAATGAAATATTCACACCCCTTGTTGATCAATCAATTTGAAAACATCAAAATAACTTTGTAAAACATTTTTGCAGTTAATATTCAATTAATAATGATGAGCTCTGGGTTATTTTGTTAATATTTGATGGTTACTCACTTCATTTTGAATGAAAGTGACATTTTCCATTTGCATATGCAAAACAATAGGCAGAGTTAAATGAAATAAAAGGCATAGTAAGATACAAGAAAGTGCTGAAAAGTCCTTGGCCTGACCAACTTCTCAAAACCTGACCAAATGTTCAGACATCAAGACTTTTATCACCTTCTTATAATCAGTAACATTACAAATGCAAGATAAAAAGATATATACACAAAGATAAGATCAGAAAGTTATAATTCAGCCAATCATTACAATGTTCTAAAATTACATACCCTTAGGATTTGATGTTAGGTTGTATAAACAAAACCAGGTATGATCTTTGTTAATTAATGTTGATTACTTACATAAAAATTATTTTCCAAAATTCATTCTTTAACTCACATACCCATTGTTTCTTTTTCGTTTCTTCTACAGATTTTATCTTCTCTATTTCACATTGTTCTCGAATGCTGTTTCCATAACGTTCCTTTTCATTTTCCCAACTTGCTCGAATTTCTGCAACTATCAAATCTAAAAAGAAAAAAGTGAAACAAATTCTGAATTGAGTGTGACAATTTTCTTTTTCATCTAAGCCCTCTTTCTTTGAAATTCCTTAACATTCAAGACCAATCTCTAATAATAAAAGCTTAACTAATTCATTTTGTCACAAATTAAATTTAATATAATGTTCATGATCACAAGCCAGACATTTTTTAGCATTAGATAATCTCACAAGTAATGTCTGAATTTAGGGTGAGAGAAAATATATCTAAAGTTATTGTTTAATTTGGATTTATTCATTAACACAGATTCTATCATAATTAGGAAGTAAAAGGAGATGCGACTAATCAAATTCTACCAGAATTTTCCTTACAAGGAAGTCCATTTAGTGTTATGCTTTAGCCTGTTTGCTTTTACTAAGCCATTATCTATGCCAATTTATATTCATTTATTTTTCATTATTAACAATTTGATGCATTGACAATGATATAGGGGAATGTAGGTATCTGTTTTTGTATTATAGTTGGTGTCTGTAAAAACATGGAGAACACGTTTTCCAAGATGAGGTACCTTTTCAAGTTGGTGCAGATAGCAATCAACTATTAAATGGTTTGAATTCAGTTTTTGAGCAAATTCTTCAACTATAACAGCACTGTCAAGTTGACAAAAGAAAGTCATCATTAAATTCAATGGGATAACTTGTTTGTAGTATGATTACTGAAACGAGTTACGCCCCTTGATACAAGACATTCTTGAATGAGACCGTGATGTGGTATGCAATAATAATAATATAAAAAAAAACAAAAGCTCACCACGAGACGCAGACACAGTATACACTTTTTGAACTTGGAATAAGCAAACAACTGTCAAGCGGATCTCTTTGTCTTTCATACCAAACGTCTCCACGTAGAAATATTACACTATTCACAGCTGTTTAAGCTGAAGTCACCTTTTCTAAATCTCTTAACAGTTTCTTTTGTAAACAATATTTTGCTTCTGTGACAGTATTGTCTTTCCTAAACTCATAGAGTATTACATATTTTAGGTGCTCTGTAGACATGTCCATTTTTAGGAGGGTCAATTTAGTAACTAAGTGACAACATAACCTGTTTAAAATTATATTAACATCTACTAGAATGTATTATTTCCACTTATGCATTTTTGAATATCAAAAACATATTACAACCAGATTTTGGTGGTTGCATACAGGAAAACATGATCATTTCAACAAACATATCTTTATTTCCAACATAAAATTCTAAATAACTAAAATGAAACAAAAATCATAAAATGATATTTTTTCTTGGGTTCATTTTTCTAAACCATTTTTAACTTTTGGCAATCTTTATCATTTGTGCCTGCAAACCCCCTCCCCAAAAAAGTCAAAAGGATGGTTTTTCCATTGACACTGCAATTATTTTAGCTGCCTTCACTCCTCAGCAAAGTTTATTGTTTTATAAAGTAATGAATAGAATTTTAATAAAACTTGAAAATATGACAGTAATTTTATACATTTTCTTTGTTCTTGAGAATTGAGAAAAAAATAATAAACATTATTTATTTATTAGAGTATAAATAAACAATCTAATAAATAGTGTTTAATGTTTTTGTTGTAAATTCTCAAGAACAAAACAATGTATAAATTCACTTTCATGTGTTCAGGTTTTATTACAATTCTAATCACTTTTTAAAACAATAAACATTGAGTGAAGGTAGTTAAAATAATAGTGGTATCAAGTGAAAAACCATCCTTTCAACACACCATTTATTTTGTGAGCACAAAGGTTAAAGATTATCTAACTTTCATAAACCACAAATGTCTAGTGTTTGAATATAATCCCTAAACATTATTTCCATTTTAATTCATTTAAAATTTGTGCTGACATGCAGCATTCATTTCAATACTGGCTTTTTTTTTTTTTTGCCTGAAAGTAATTAAGTATACTGAATTTATAATAAATATAAAATATCTGGGGCATCATTGTTAAACTTGATTTAATATTTACAGAGAAACTTAGTAGAATGCAATGAAAAAAACATCAAGTTATTCACATTGTGATTATTTCAGTATTTTTGAGTGATTAATTTCCTTGATGACAAAACTTTGATCAGGAAACAGTCAACAAAAATATCAGAAATGATCTATGATTAAAATTCTTTTTTTTTGTGGTGTTATTTTTAAATAATTAATTCTTATTTTCTGAATATAAGCTAAATTTCTCTTATAATAAAATAATGTAGTTAATTTTTTTTTAATTTGGCAACCAGTTAGATTTTCATATCTTACTTGTATTGTGTTTAATTTCAGCTATTTCCTGTTCATGGATCCACCGTAATTTCTCCAGTTCTTGATGATAATGCTTCATAATAACCTGCAAAAAAAAGATGTGTTAAGAAAATTTCAATGTATAGCTTCAAATGAATGCACAAAGTCATAACAGGCTAAGTAGAGAGTCTAATTAAAAGATAACCGTTTTTAAATTAGCAGTTAGTAGGAATCTTATAATATTCTACCATTGTAGATGGTCATTATTGAGCGAGTCATGCTTATCTTTTCCCTCTTTTCTTGTGTTCCTGATATTAATTACAAAGATGGATTCATATACTAAAGGGTTTTATTTCCATTATGACATACTAAAGTAAGTGGCCAATTCAAAATCATATCAAATCACCAAAATCTTTTTTTTCTCTGATTCATTCATTCATTCATTTGTAAAGTGTAATGGTAAAATTAGCAATTTCCATACAGAAACATTCAGTGTTATTGTCAGTTGAAATTTATAAAACTTTTTTCTTAAAACAGTTTGTTTTTTTAGGAAATTAGACTTATCAAGTTCAATAACTTATTGATCTTTCCAAGAGTTTCTTCTAAGTTTCATTTAAAGTAGTATGAAATGTCAACATCTTGGTTCTATCATTATTTTCCCTTCTAGTCTTCAAGTTATGTTGTTTTAGTTATTTAGTAAAGTGCTTTGTGATTGTAGCACCAGTCTATATGGTCTGATGATGGATTATCGTCTTTAAAATCTAAAAGATTCATCAGTCGCTTGAAGCCTTTTTTAATCACTGTACTGAGAAAATTGTGTGTGTTACAGCGGGATGCTGAGGATATCATGGATCAAGAGTGTGAGCAACAATGAGGTTTTGGAGAGGATGCAAACAAGGAGGAAGCTTATACTTAACATCAGGAAGAGGCAGATGAAATTTCTGGGACACATGATGAGAAAGGATAGCCTGGAGAATCTGATACTCACAGGTCAAATAGAGGGAAAGAGAGACAAGGGAAAGCAATACATGACATACCTGGCAGGCTTAAGTAAGTGGATGACAGAACGTGGTCTGGGATAGGAGGCAGAGGGATGAAACTTATTGAGAGTGTCAAGGGATAGGGGGAAGTGGAGAGCCATGATCACCTACCCCCTGAAGGGACATGGCACATAAAGAAGAGTGAGAAAATGTTTGTGTATAGATGATAGTTTTGACATTTCTGAACAAGTTGGATGCATGACATCATCTGAAAGTTTGGATTCTATTTAAGAACATGACTTGGATTTTCAAGTTAATATTTTGGTTTTGTAGCATCTTAAAATGTTGGACAAAAGTACCTTCAGTGCAACATATCCTGTGTCAATTTTTAATTTCCTATATTAAATTTGTTATAATTGATTCATACACTGAGGTATTTGAAGTGTTTAGAATTTATTAATTCTACATTCTGAATTTTTTTCATGGATTCAGGGTATGCACCATGACTACTCTCATTCCTATTTCAGATCATAGTTTCTGCTTTGGAAAGGTTTATCTTAAGTTTTACTTCTTGGAATACTCGGGAGAGAATATCGATTTTTTTTTTGTTCAAGATCATTCTTATCCCAACTATGAACATATTTAAGAACAAGTCTTGTAACCTATTTGTCCCAGCTCATTATTGTTACCAGTAAAGATATTAGCAGATGCTGATAGTCTGTCTTATATGCATTTAAATAAGTTTCCTTCCAAACAGATATTATTCTGCTTTTTTTTGTATGAGTGAATGTTATGCTTTTCTACCTAGGATCAGAGTGTAGTATTTGTTTAAATGACAGCTCTTCTGAACAGGAATCAGTTATACTTTCTGATCAAGAAATATACATAATAATATTATGCAAAAAGGAATTGATAAAAACAAAGGAGGAAGAGTTGGGGGGGGGGAATAGGATGTAATGGAGGAAAGAAAGCTCATAAAAAATGAAAAGAAAAACAAGTGAAAGAAAAATAAATAGATATACATAGAAGAAGGGATAGAGATGAAAAACAGATTTGCTGGCTGGTTAACAAGACAATAGACAAAACATTGAAACACACACACACACCATGCAACACCTAGCATGTATGTATTCTTTTATCATCTCAAAAGTCTATTGTCTGAGTAGACATTGCAAATCAATACCATTCAATTATAAATGGCTATCTATTAAGCACTTTAACCATTACAAGTACAAAATGCTAAATAAGGAGTGGGATTGATTGCTACCTGATGGCTGTGTTTTGTCAACATGTCTGCATACATCTCTTCAAAAGATTCTTGGATGTTCTTTGACAACTAAAAAATGAGAAATACAAATTAAATGCCAGAGTTTACAAAAATACAGAAATAGAATAGTGGCAATCTACATTTACTGAAGAATTGTTTCTTAATATACTAGAGCAAACATAGGGCACCTCGAGGTGGTGTAATGGTTAGCAAGCTTGTCTTGCTAGAACAATTACGACTGTGTAGTGAGTTTGAACCTCATTGGGTACACCCATACATTCGGCCTTGTGCCACATCTAAGCTATGCTTGGAAAATCACTATATTAAAGCAAATGCAATCCAAATATATTTCAATTTATAATAATACTTTGTATTCATTAAAAAGATTCTATATAAATCTTATCTTATATTCCAAAAATACATATATAAATAAATCTTTAATTTTTAGATAATATGCAAGTACAAAAATACATAAAATAAAGAAATTGACTCTTATAAAAGTGAAATATAAGATGAAATTTGTCAAGAACATTTTACAACATTCAATTTCAAAATTATAAAATAGAAAAATTTCCATTATTCATAGTGCAACTGTTATATAAGTAGGCTTAGTTGGAAGTTGGTATTTTGAGAATACTTGAGTGATCTTTGAAAATCGCTATTACAGATATTAAAAATGTGTCTATCAAGATTTTTTTTAATATAGTAAACCCTCAGTTTGATAGGCCATAGTGTAGTAGATTTTGAATTTAGCCAACCTTATCAGAGAGCTGAGATTGAACTTGACCTAGACCAAACTAAAAAAATACTAAATTACATTTCATGTTCTTTTGTTATAATTAGTGTTGCTTAATTAAATATAAGATACAGGGTGAGGAAGCAAAAGTTGCAAAATTTCTGTGATTTTTTAAATGTTCTTATTATGCATAAATAAGCCTATAAATAAAAAGACTAATAATAAACTCATGAGTAATGTCAAAATGAATAATTCTTAACAATAAGTGTGACTTTCATTATTTTCAATTACAACCTCAATCTGACTTTAAAAAAACACAAAAACCTATGTAACTTAACACTGAAGACCTTGTATATATTGACCAACTCCTCCATGAAAACAGTCTTTAAGGTATATTAGAATGGAAGATCTTATTGGTGGCCTGCTCCAAAATGACCTACAAGGTGTTCATTTCTGGAGTAAGCCATGAATCAGCAAAGTTAGCTCTACAGAACTGCATTTCTTGGTTGTATGGCTGGAGACACAATCCTAGGTTTATACATTGCCTTCTGAAGAGTTGGCCTTGAGCCATGATAAAACATGATATCTCAAAACCTTGTATTAGACATCAACATTTACCTATTCTCTAAACTTGCTGAAAAATGAGGATATCTTTTTTCCCCATTGGAAGCTAGGATACCCAACATCATAACCTGAATTAGAAGTCTGGTCCTCAAAGTGCCCTGAACATCAACTGTTGATTCCACAAGATACCAGTTATTTTGGAGGTTCAAAGTAATGTCCATTATGAAGATTTTTCCACTAGAGAAATTGTAACAGTGGACCTATGATTGTTTATATAGCTGAGCATATTCTGGCACCTTACCAGCCTACTAGCTATAATGAACTTTGTGAGGAGGTGTTTTAGCATCATAGTGTATGATTTAAAAGCTCAGATCCTCATGCAGACATTCTGACGGTCTTCTGGCACACTTTTATCTCAGCAGCTATCATACACATGGAGGTTGTTGGGTTCTTTGCAATTTTTGGTCATGAAGGTGTTAACAATATCCTGATTCCACTTCATGCTGATCTCATCACTACTCAGCTTCCTCTGGATTCTGTTGTCCAAGTTTATAGTCTTCCTGACATTCTAGACAGTGCATAAGGATATACCAAATAAGCTGGAAATGCTTACAGAATAGGTTTGTGCACGTAGTAAACCTGACACTCTTTGCTGTCTGTTCTTCTGTGAAACTATTTTTTACAATATTCTTCAAAAAATAGGTGTACATTAATAGCTGACAGTATACTCTTCGATCCTTACTGGGTGCTCCATGCTTTTGGCCTTGTGCCACAAGCCACGCTTACTAAATCTCCTTTGGTGTTGTGGTTGGTAGAAAGTTTTAGTTTAAATTTTACTATATATATGGCTTTCCCACCCTGTAAACCTTACTTATAAGGATCTGAGTCACCAACAAAATGTTTAATAATCACTGAACTACATTGTCAAAAAAAAGAGTTTTGATCAATTTCTTTTTTTTTATGGCTTATGTAAATAATTTGGACTTCATTTCCTCATAAATAAGAAATTTTTTAATATATATTGGAAATTAAGTAATTATACCACTAAAAGTCTTTTATTAGTAGTGAGGTTTCCATTCTGAGATTAAATCTACTTTAAATATGTTTCTCTTCTCTTACACATCATTATAAAATAAAATTTTTATTAATTAGAATGAGATGGCATAATAAACAAAGCCAATTCCATGTGACTTACTTGTTTTGTATACTTCTCCACAAGCTGATTTATTTCAACAGGTCGACTGATATCATTTCGAGCAGGGTTTGAGCTTCCACCACTCACGGGACCACTGGTAGTGCTACAACTGCTTGTACTTGCACTATTTACATTGCTATTAATCTTGTTCTTCAATAATCCAAGCAAAAGAGTTGCTTCTGTTGTGGCTGTTGGGAGGCTAAGGTTGCTCTTGCTATTTCTGTGATAAAAAAAAAAACAGGAAAAAGTCACTGAAAAATGGCAAAAATTATTTGTAACTTAAAGATGAAAATGTTGGAAATTGCTGTAGCTGAATAATTATTATCAATATTTTTTGGCTCCAATTTCAAGTTATTTTGTGTTATCTCATTTTCAGAATACATTTTGTGGAAATTATAAAATTCTCTTTTCTCTCTATAATAAAGAGCTTCAAAATTTAAACAAAATAAAGATCACTGTTATATACAGTCCAACAATATTTAAACTTAGGCAAATTAAACTCGTGAAGACAAACATTTTAAGATGGTTATTAAAACAAAAAGTTCAAGCAATGATATCAACCATCAAATATAGACTACAAGCAACAAATACAAATATAGTATCATTTGTTTTTTTGTTAAAAGAATGAATTAAATAGACATATATGTAGATGGCAAAAAAAAAAAAAAAAAAAATGAAATGAAACAGTGATTTAAGTATGTACATTACTGACTGGTGATTATTTTTATTTAAACTATAAAAATGTTTTGTCAATTAACTCATATTTTGGCATAAGGTCAAACCAAAATAATAAATAGCAAACCTCACTAGACAGGTTTGAAACAAAGCAAAAAGCTTGAGTGTCTTTTTATCTGAAAAATGCCATTGCTACATGTGTGTTGGGAAATATAGTATAGATGTTGATTTACTTAGTATATGTAGGGGAATCTTGTCAGGATTGTCAGTGTCTGAATTAATTAACACCCTGATCTAGAAATCTAAAATCATTTATTAAAAAAACAAAACAAAATAGGGAAGACCAAAAAAAGGATAAGGATACTCATCTAAATAACTTGTGAAACAGTGACAGACTAAGTCAAGATATCAAAATTATATTTAGGCAATCTAAAATTATATACAAGATCTGTATGTATACACACAGAATAATTCTTTTCCTGTGAGTTATTTTATTAAAATCTAAGAAGTTGTTTTGTCTACTAAATGGAAAGAAGATTATTCCAGTTAATTCTCAAAAACAAAATTTATTTTGCATAACAAATTTTGTTAACATCAATAGAAAATAATGGAGTTTTCCAATTAAATATGATATTAAAATTAAAATGAAGGTAAGTAGATTATAAAAAAAGGAATAAAATAAAAACCATCTTAGGACAAAGCAGTTTTCTGCTTCTTAAATTTCATAACACCTGATAGTAGATATAGATGAATGAAACTGTTTCGAAAAGAGCCTCAAATATTAAATATTAAGAATGTAATGAGTTGGTCGGTCAACTTGACACCTGCAAAGCGAGTGGAGGTGGGCAGGCGCGGAAATTGTGATTGGTAGCTGGCTTGTTGGTGTTTTGCATAGGCGAGTTACCAAGTTCTATGTAAAGGGCTGGAATGAGAAGGAGGGCAGTTCGTCTCAGAAGTGGAGACTGTGCTCGTCGCTTTTTTTGTGACACATTTCAACACAAAGAAAAATTCCAAAATGATTTTTAATTAAATTTATTGAAAAACAGCTTCAGTGTTGTTCATGTATTTAAGTTATCTCCCCTTAGATTAACTGCATCAAAATTATCCAAACCATTTTACTTTGGTGATACTTTTTAAGAATATAATCATTTCTTTGTTAATATCATTATTATTTTTTAAATTTTTTTTACTGATGTTCACTCCACTCAATACAAGGTCCAAGAGCCAGTCAAGGTAGAGGGCTACTGAGTGGTGTTGTATGAGCATAAGAAAAGGCAAGAAATGCAGTTCATGAGGTTATGTAGGAAAAATAATGGTTAACTTGAGACTTGAAGAGATCAAGATTGTAGTGATCAAGAAAACATTCTATTGGGTGTCTGTTCCACAAAGCAGCAGCCTTTGGGAAGAAGCTGTTTCAGCTTTGTGTAAGTGGTATGGCAGATCACAGTTGCAAAAGTCAAAGCTAGTGGAACCAAGGAAAGTAGCTTGTCAGAACACTTGCCGTGGAAATGGTGATAGGGTAGCATTTTGTCTGTGGGAAAGGGTTTGTAGGCTGGAAATAATTAATCACTCATAAGGTGGCATAAACGCCTTTGAATATCAAGACAGGCAAGTGAGGACTAGGCAGCTTCAGTTCAGACATGCCAGCAATACTCTATGTTTGGTCTGATCTGGCTTTTGCAAAGACAGAGTATATTACGAGTTAGATACTTACTGGAGTGGTGCAATGGACTGACAATTTTTCCAGCATTTTTAGCAATAGATTGTATATACAAGTTCCACTAGAGGTCTGGGGTGAGCTTGAGTCCCAATAGACATTCAAGGCAAAGACCCTCCTTGAGAACACCCATCCATCATAAAAGTTCAGAGTCTGCTTGGTGATGATAGAATGTTACTAGTTTGGATGTAATCAATTTTGCAAGTCAGTTCTTCCCCACCAACGAGCCACTAAGACTAGGTCAGAGGAGAGATTATATCTGTATTGTGGATTGTAACAATCAATTTACCTAAGGTTTTAAAAAAATCCTTTCCTATCATAGTTATCAATGAAGGTTAAAAATATGAAGCTATGACTTGCTAATTACAAATTATATACATAAATTAAATACAAATTTTTGCATTTTCAGGTACAGCCAATGGCTGTACCTGAAAATGGTGAGAAAATTAAAAGCTAAAAAAGATCTGCAGTCTAATGACATGCTCAAAGCTGGCTACAGATACTGCTCCAAGTAATGAAAATGATTTTAAAGTACAAAGCCAAGTAATTATAGAAATTTACTAAACCAAGTCTGGCCAAAGAGATCAAGTAGGAAGACTGAGATTTAGAAAAATGGCCTGCCTATCTTGAAAATAAGCATTCAAAATCCTGGCTTGTAATTGAACTTGAACACCAATTACTACTGCCAGTGAGAAATGCAGAACTACCTTAGCTACCAGACAAGCCATAAGCTACAAAAATCTAGACAGGTTTCTATATACTATGCATCTGCTGATAATATATTACTATGCAGAAATAATTATTAAAATTATTAAAAATGCAATATTAGCCTTTATTATTAACTTAATAAAGAGTGTTGCTCTGAAAGTAACGTTGCTGATCTTATGTTGGCTCACCCTGTCTGAGGTAGATATTTGTGTTAGAACAGTAGAGGTTGAACTGTCTCTAACAATAGTCCATTTTTATGGTTTTGTCACAGATAGCAACTGAGCAGCAGTGTAGCAAAATGTCAAAGTGCTTAGCAAGCAGAGGTGTTTCATTTCATTCCACCATGGTGGAAAAAAGGTATTCATTGATGCTTGTTGAATATTTATAGAGACCAAATAGTGGATGTGGGCACAGTTAAGCAGTGAGTAATGCATTTCAACAATGATGTGACATGCAATGTTTTGGGTGGTCCTGTAGAGCAGTTAACTCTTAAAATGCAGACTCTTGTTCATTAGTAGTGATGATGTGAGGAAAATAGTGTTTTGCAGCTGAAAATTGATTTGTTCAATGGTGTTATTGTGTACCCTGTATCTGTTATAGGTTCCATGGAAGTAACTAAGAGGCATTATTTTCTGATGTCACTTCTATAATAACAAATTTCAAAAAAATCTACAGATCAAAATGAAAATTACTAACAAAAATTACATTGAAACATTTTGTAATGCCTTTGATACCAAATTTCATTGATGATAATTTTAATTCGTGGATTTTATAATTATCTCGCAAAATTAAGATACC
The DNA here is from genome assembly GCA_964036315.1 of Acanthosepion esculentum. NCBI lineage: Eukaryota > Metazoa > Mollusca > Cephalopoda > Sepiida > Sepiidae > Acanthosepion > Acanthosepion esculentum. The sequence goes on from CAXIWW010000979.1 coordinate 36,513, forward strand.
CCATTCTAAGTATGCACAAAATTACATCAGTTTAATTTTCAGTCCCTTGTCTATATATATTACAGCATGAGTAAATGTTTTGTGATAACCTTTAAAATTACAGGTAGTGAGAATAAAGTGATAACAGTAATCAGTAAGTTTTCTAAGTGTTTAAAATAAATTTTACTTGTACTTTCAAATGTAGTTTATGGTTATGTAAAAAATTGTTTTTATAGCATAAAAACATTTGATATTAAGTTACAAAAATAAATATAAAATGAAGAGCTGCATGATAAAAGACCATATATTTTATACTCTTCTTGTCTTCCTTACACATTCACTGTAATGGCAACCAGTTTTGCATCTTAACTATCACACTCCAGGCCACTCTCAACACCACCACCGTGACCTCGGTCAACTGATCTGACAAATCTGTCAACCCCAAGCCATAACAACAAAACCCTTACATCAAATTGCTTCTATTACCAATGGCATATAAAAAAAAACACATATCAACAATGTTGTTATCTTTTCGCTTCACAAGATGGTTATTGCTGTTTTTGTTTGTTCTCCCATCCAACTGGATTCTGAAAATAGTAGAGACATTCCTGCTTTATCAAGCTTCACTAATCCACTCACTGCCACCACTGTGACTTTGATCAACCGACTCACCAAATACACCAATTCCCCAACCACAGAGTATTAAAAATGGAACTTATCAGAGAACAGAAATCAGTGTTATTAAATTAAAAAACAAATATACATATATATGTGTGTGTGTGTGTGTATTTAGGCAGGCATGCTTCATTAAATTCTGTTAATATACAAGAGAACTCATGCCTGGATTCAATGAATGTAAATATTCAAATGCTTTGGATATATATTTTACTTACTCAGAATCAGTGCTACAGTCTTCAAGGCTCCTCCTGTTGATTGCAGACAGAGACCCAATTTTGGGCATCAAGATTTTACGGTTTGAACTTTTAGCAATTTCACAACTTGAAGAATTTGGTTCCATCACTGTCATTTGTGGATCTGAAAGAGTTCTCTGGATATCTGGTATGGTGTTCTGATTTTTGGGTGGTGGCCGGAATGCAGACAAAGAATTTGAATCAGAAACAGATTTGAGTGTATTTCTTTTCTGTGGTGATTGGACAATTGACATTTTGTTCTCCCCTTCAAACAAGTGTCCATTAGTACTAGAGTTGGCTTTACCTAAAATAAAGAAAGGCACAATATAAGATGAAACTACATCCATTAAAAATTAAATTGATAAAAATTTAATGTGCTCCTAATGAATTATTATTTTTATTATTTAATTTAATTTTTTTATTTCTAACTTAGCCATATCCAGTTAATATCTGATGTATATGTAGAGATTAAATGATAAAATTATAGAAAAATTAATTTCTTGTTAATCTGAAATATATTGTAAAATATGTGAGTATGAATTAACTTTGTACTCTTTCTTGTTTTCATTTTAGGAGTTGGTGCTGAGATAAAAATGGAGTCACCATTCTTTTCAATCTAATAAAAAAACAGCCAATTTCAAGTTAAATCATTTCATAATCATAAAACATCTTGTTTTCAAAATAAATAATTCTGTTTATAATGGCATATCCAATCAGTCGATGATTAAAATTCCTTCCAAAAACAGTTTTTGTTAGAAATAGGCAGAAATAAAAGGGTTTTTATGCTTCGAATGAAAGGGAAAATTAACTATTTTAAAATCGAATGAGGACAAAAAATAAATCACAGAGACTGAGAATAGAGAGACACAACTCTATTCTATCTATTTTGTTGAAAGCATAAAAACAAAGAAAGTCTCAATAACATTTCCTAGGGTTTCTCTTGGCACTTTTAAAAAAATAAATACCGTGTTAACCATATTAGATATGTCATATATACAAACACAAATATCTAACAATGAAAAATCTCAAAATTTTCCTACCCTTTTTTGTTGTCAACACAGGGGAAATGATTTCAACTGTTTTCTGGTGAGCTGAAATTTCTCCATCTTTTGAGTGAGCATTTCCAGAGGCACTGATTGAGAGGGAATTGTTTTTAACCATTCTGTGAAAATTCTGGCTGTAGGTGGCAGCAGATTCTTTACTGGACTTTTGAGGAGGGATTCCTGTCTGGATGATATCTACGGGTGATTCTCTTTCTTGTTTTATTTGATTTGGGGCAATCAGTTTCTCAGGTCGTTTAGAAGAGCTTCCCTCCATTAAAGATGAAGAGGTCAGAATGTTATTGTTTCTACTATTGTTATTAAGAATGAGGCTATTAGCAACTTCTTCATCCTCTAATCCTGGTTCTCGCTTGATATTCAGCAATGGTGGGATTGTACTTTTCCCGCAGATTTTATCATCAACATTACCTACACTCTCCATGCAAACTTTCACTGAAGACTTTTCAGGCAACTCAGAACAAGAATCATCACTTGGGAAAAAAACACCAGGTATGGCCCTTTTTTTGGGAAGTGGCAAAGTTGATGAAATTGTTCTTTTAGCTTTTAGCTTTGCAGGTTTTGGAGAATCTTTTGTAGTTGTTGTGGAAGTGACTGCAGTAGTAGTAGCAGTGGTAGTAACAGTAGTTGTAGATTCTTTTTGTGATGTTGTTTCTTTAGATGCCACTGTTGCTGTGGTTGTTGTGATGGTAGATGAAGCTGTTGTTGTTGTTGATGCTGATGATGTCTGCTGCATCATTTTCATCAAAGCACCACGCCTGGTTGTAATTATACTACTGTACTTGTTCTTCACAGCAGAAGCTGTTTTTGTGATCACAGATACCTTTTCGGACATCTTTTCTGATACACCTTTTGTGCTTTGCTTCTTTTTCTGGTTCATAACATTTGCATCTGGGCTGTTGGAACTGGCAGGAGATGGATAAATTTGTAAAGATTTTATTTTGGGAGAATTCTTTCCACTTTTCTCTAGGTAAGGACTACTGCTATCATACAATGTTCGGAATGGAGCATACTCAAAGGAACCAAACTTTTCTCTGGAATGAAAAACAAAAAGCGGTACTCAAGTTGAAACTAGACAAAATAGTTGCAGAAAAAGAGAGTATTTAATTTTTTTTAAATATTTTACTTAAAAAAATGTTTCTGATATTTGAGTATTTTGAGAAGAAATTTTAATACTTTTTCTTCTGCACAATGATGTAAAACAATATTGTTTCAACATTTTCATATCAAGAAAACATTTGTTCTGATAGACAATGAAATGTTTTGAACAGACTTTTCATTAAAATGTTCTATAAGCAGAATTTTTTTTTAAATAATTCAGGCTGAAGAATTTGAGGAGCAATTGGCAATGAAGATTAGATTACTTCAGACAACATGAAAAAACAGTTGATCCAGCTATTGACAAAATCAAGAGAGGGGAGAGAGAGAGCTAAGAAAGATGTTAAATTAGGACTATATCTTTTGGTCATTCAAAAGTAATTATTGTAAAATTGTCTGCAAACAACAACTCTTTTCAAAATATGTCTTTGTCTATTTTTTTTAATAACCTTTGTCAAAGAAGCTAATATATCACACTACTAAATATTGTAAATGTAAAAAATAAACTTACTTGTATTTTTCAATGTATCTTTTCAATTCTGACATTGAATAATCAAAACCACTTCTTTTTGATCGCATCACTGTTGGGCATTCTTTGGAATATGCATATACTTGGGAGATAGGCACCCATGATCTGCAACATGTTAGAATGAAATAATAGCTTATTTTCAGTTTCTCATTTAGCAACATCTGATAGCAATCACATTTTAAAATATAAATCATACCAAACATTATTTACATAATTTACATTCAGACCATTTTCCTCATCTTTGCTGTTGTTACCACAAATTTTGGTTGTCATGCTCTCCAGCCTTCTTCAGGCATTTGTTGATCCTGATAACTTTCAAAGAATTTCAAATTGAACACTTTATTTAATTTACAGGGCTAAATTTTTCTCATTCTGCTGTCTATGTCCAGGGATATCTCATCTAGTTCTTTATTTAGTATTGCTCAGTTATTGCTCACCTTATTTTCCATTGAGTCTAAGCCTGTACTACCTGGTCTAGGGATTGAACTTAGTCACTATGTCACCAGAACTTTAATCCACTAAGCTAGTCAGAAAGAAAATGCCAAAACACTATAAATTCCCGACAAAAATTTGTTATTGAAGAAGCACTTCTAAAATATCCTCAAGTATTTGTTTTACATTTGTGACTTGCAACAAAATTTAACTTTAAAAGTATTTTTCTACAGGGGATTAGGTTTGAAGCAAATGACTAAATGTTGCCTTTAGTAAGCATAATAATAATATATTAGTGTTGTAGCATACCTACAGACGATAATGGGTCCCCATTCACATAAATACTGTATGTTAGTCTGCAATTAGAGAATCATTGTGGAATTCACTTGACTTACTTCTCGCAGTTGACTACTTCTTCTACACGCTACTAGCGAATCTTATGTGTTGTTTGTGTCCTAAGTATTATCGTTCATTACCAACCTTTGTGTGATTATTCTATTCAGTAACCTTCCCTAAGTTACAACAATTAGTATGGCCAGTGTTAATATTTTTACATATATTTCTTTTAATATAAAATCCATCAAAGTCATACTTTTATAAAACTTCTTTAAGATGCTTTAACTGTCCTTTGTAGGTGTAGTTGTAATGCAATATATTAAAACTCATCTGTTTATTGCTTGCTTTAAAAAATGTGAAGTCAGGCAATTAAAACCTTTGGTTTTAAATTACTGTTTATACTAACTGTAATCAAAGTGTGGTTCAAATAAAAAATGTGTATAGTTGAGTAAGCATAATAGAGTTGAAGAAGTGTAATTGAAAGTGTTGTGGACCCAGAATAAGTTCAAAAAGAAAACTCAAACTCAGCAATTTAGTGAAAACATATTATTAAACAAAAGAACGAATACAAAAGTGTTGCACGTCCGACTGACGGCAAAGTACAGTTGTCAACTCATCAACTGTAGACAGCCCTCTTGAGAGGTATAATCTCCCCATATATATAGTAATAGGACGACTCCATTTAGTCCATAAAGGTAGGTCCCATAATAGAAAGGTTTCAAATGTGTAATATTTTAATATGTTCTGCACCAAAGGGCATTAAGTAATATTATTTAACACCTCTTTTTGAAATTCACACCTTGTCTTAATTGTGCCCTCTGCACACTGCTCTGACTAATACCTGCTTTCCAGTAATGCTATTGAGACACTGGAGGATTCCCAATATTTTATTATTGGCTTTGCATTATGTGGTAAATAAGGTAGCACTGTAAGATGCATAGTGTACATATAGGAACCAGGTGTAACTATGTAAAGTTTTCACCTTTGCTGTGTTGTTTAGTAGTCTCAGGATGGTAGTTGTTTTTCTCATAGTGGGCATGTACAAAAAGAAAAGAGAAGAGAAGAAAAAAAATTGTTTTTTTAATTTTAGCTCTTTTTTTTTCTTTTTCCACTGACCCTATAATTCTGTCTTTCCTAATCAAATATCATTTCAACATATGTTATCTAGTTTTACTCAAGTTAGAAAAACATCTGTTTTAGATGGCAAAACAGTTATTCTTGGATAGATGTTTTGGTGTTCTCTTGGTTGGGCTCAATGTTCTTGTTCCTCTCTAATGAATGAAATGCCGAAACTTTCCTGGTTTGATTTCTTTTATTGAATTTAAAGTGTAATCTCTCCCATGATATTATCATATCATTTGACAGGTGTCACTGCCAATGCAATCAATGATATGAAAACATACCATTCTATCAATATGTATTCAATGATGTTATACTCCTTTGCAATTAGATCACTTTCTGATTCGTTCTGCATGCAGACCGGATGTGAATGCCATGAAGGCAGAGAATGAAATAACAAAAGATGCTTTCTGTGTATTAGGCTCCACATATTACGTCTGGTCCATGAAGCAAGCTCCAGCAGTGGCCAATCGCAAACGTTCCCACTGGAAAAAGAGATGCCCCTGGGGACTACCAGACTCACTTAAAAGCAGGTTTCTGAGAACAACATCAGCAACTGCGGTTTGACATGGCCACCAGCTGTCACACAGGATGCTGCTGCCACAGCCGTCATGCAGGACACTGTTGCCACCACTGCCTCTCAACCTGGCTGCACCTCTCAATGACCATTACCACTCCTAGGCTTGACTAACCACCTTGACTATCCAGATTCGCATTGATAACATCTCAATCTCATTACCTCGTCAAACACCAGACACGAGTGGCCAACTATCCAGCTTCAACACCACCCAGCTACAAGCCTTCATCATCGACAACATTGCCACTTCTGCAATTACCGACATGATAACATCTCAACTTTTTCACCTCGTCAACCTACCACTATGATTTCGATCAACCAACACACACTGACCATACCCTGTGACCTCACACCAAACCACCATCCTGATGACTAGCCACTGAAACAGACATTCCACCTTTCCTTCAAGATCTCTGTATGACATGCCAACAATAAACGTTATCCAAATCTAATCCTCCTATTCCTTTCTCTCTCTACCAAGTGCTTAATATAACAATGACAAGATAAAATACATACGTTATGTCTGTCATACTACAGACTAGTGTTTCATGAACTTTTTTACTTCAGGATGCACGTGAAGAATAACTAAAACTCTAGGATGCACTTTAGATTTAATGAGGAAAAATTAGTCATGAAATTTGAAAATAATAAAATAATAAAAAAGTTTCGTGAAATAAGCATTTATTTTTAAGACATTACATTATATATTAAGCGGTAGTTTTCATTTAAAGAGATTTATGAAGAATCTATTTCTTTTTTTTAGAGAAGCTGATAACGACTGATTTAACTCCCTTGAGGAAGGCAAAAAGAAAGGATTATCTACTCATTAATGATTAAGGAATTATACATCCAGTTTAAAATATCAAAAGACAAAGACTCGACTTAAACGTGGAAGCTATATACTTGGTGTCTCTAGCTTTTTAAAAATAAAGTTTTTTTTAAATATAAAAATAATTCATAAATTACTCTTCTGTTAACTTGGGGCACACCTGGTTACCTTTCAAGGCATATTAGTGTGCTATGGGCACACCAGTTGAGAAATGCTGTTATAGAGAGAGTCATTTGTGACTTGTGTGATTCCTTTGATGTGAAAAATGTACCACATGATATCGTAAAGGATTTGGTGATGTATAATGTGAACATTGCTTTTACAACTTCTAAGGCCTTTAACAGTCTCTGTAATAAAAGTAGAACATTTTTAAAAATTGTTTAAGGGGGATCAAATAGTTTGTGGAAGGTTGAGAGGATGAAAATCTGGCCTTATAAAATATTCAACTCATCCACAAAGAAAAAGGAAAGGTAAAGAAGAAAGCAAATCAAGTGTAAATTCAAAATTTTTATATTCCAGAAATAGTTGTGGTGATTTACAAAAATATTTTTCCATTTTTTTTTTTAGTCTTGTTTCTTCATATGAAAACAGTTTTCATCTAGAGACACAAGTAGATTTCTAACTGACTCCCCTTTCTTCTTTCACAAATTATTACTCCAAATGCTATCAGAACTCTACACAGACTGCCTACTTTGTCCTTTTATTTATATCTGGCACACAAACAGTAGTAGACACATGAAAACACATATTTAATGGATAAATGCTCAGCTCTGTTTGAATGTGTTTTAGTTGAAGAGTATAATCCTTTAACAATTTAATAACTATACATACTTAAAAGCTTAAACTTTGCAGATAAATAATTTGATATATGTTTAAGTGTTGAGTAAATTTCATCTTTTTCCATAAATTATAAGTTAATTAAATTTTAAGTTGGTATTCACTTAGTAAGGACATTGTATCTTATTAATAAATTTTAATAAAAAGAAGTTTTTATTTTGTCAAAAATTGATTAATTAACAGAATATGTTCTAATAATGCATCTGCTATAATTTGATTTCTTTTGCAAAATATCAATTTATATAGATTTTTAAAGTATTTTTTTCACAAACACAAGTTAATAAGATAAGCAAAGTTCCAGATGATCCAGCAGCAACAAGAAAGTTAAGAAAAATAGAAATTATTGCAAAATAGGTTTACTGTATTTCATGAAAAATAAGATAAGATTGTAAAATTTACTCCATTTCAATAAATAAAATTTGAGTCAATGATACTCCAAAAAAAAAAAAATCTTATGGAAAAATAGAATACATGGTGATTTTTAGAAATATTATTTTGAGAAAAAAAGAACATCAATACATAACTCATTTTGTGTTTTCTACCACTGTAAAGAAAAAAGAATACAATAGTGTTCAAAGGTTCTTAAAATAAAATATGAAGTCAATTGAGCAATGACAATTTTTATCTCCATCCTTTTGTTTCATAGAGTAGAGACTACATTTCAGTGATTTCAGATCAGTAAACAAAGGCTGAATAAATAATAAATTTCAAACACAGATGCATGTAAATATAACTAAATTCAATTTACCTGTCATGAGCTCCAAAAAATCGTACATCAACCATTCCATTTTTTTCTCGTAATGCCTAAAAGAAATATAGAATACTGTTTAAAACTTTTGTAGTGTAGTGTAGCATGTTTATGTTGCTTAAACTAAATTATAGTAACTAAAATTAATTGTGCTTACAAACTCACAAAAACAAGTGAAAAGTGGTTGAAATTTATCCTTTTTCACTTGAAAAGCAGTGTTTTCAGCATGTTTATGTTGCTTGCACTAAGTTATAGTAACTAAAATTTAGTGCTTACAAACTCACACAAACAAGTGTAAAGTGATTGAAATCTAGCCGATTTTGCTCAAAACATTAACAGTATTTTTGAAAGCTAATACCAAATACAATTTTGTGATTCACCTTGGAAAATAGTGAAAAGATTCAGCATTAATCAAAAGCAAAAAAATCACATTATTAAAAATGAATCAAGTAATAAAATAAAATAACAGCAATTATCAGATTTTACTGATTTTATTTTTTAAATGTTCAAGTGATTTGTTTATAATTTGTTTTAACATTAAAAAATATTAATGCTATGAAAAAATATCAAACATAGTTATAATAAAATGTATAGTAAAAATAAATAATTAAAATAGTACCTACTTTGGCTGGCCAAAATGGATAGCCTTTTAACTTGGCCCAAACAATGCGGTGAGGATTATTCTATAAAAAAAAATTAAATATGATGAATTTGTGATAAAAAGTAAACATATATATATAAATAATGCAAATACTGGCACATTTTATGTAAAGAAAAATTATATTTGTACATTATAAATGGAAAAAATAATTATATAACACACATCAAGATATTTCTAATTTATTTATTTCATATTTTTAAAATAATTATATAATGCACATCAAAATATTTCTAAAAACTGTTAATATGTTCAATTCTAAAATATTCAAGGAGCTTTTTCAAAGTTATCTTCTCTCAACTTTCTTCCCAAATAGAGCATCCAGAATCGTCTCCCTCATTTCTGAGTGGAGACTTTTGAGTATTGAGTTTCATTGTTTTCTAGAAGTATCAGTAAAGACCAAAACCTCAGTCTTGGTACAGACCTGAATATACTGTGAACATTTCTCATTATGACCAATACTTACACTTAAAATGGTATGGCAAGACTCATGCCAGATTCAGAGCTTCCTATAACCATTGCAAAAAAGTTCTGAAGAATGCTAAAGTCAGCTACACAGTCAGTCTAAGCTAGAATTGACAACAAAAGACTTGGTTGCTGTGAGTTCTGGAGAATCAAGAATCTTAACAATGGTAACCCATCTGTGCTTAATATTATTAATAGCCCTGAGATCATTCCATCTTCATTGAACAAGTTCTTTGTAATGAACTTCACTTCAAACTTCACACTAGAAAAGCAGTGCCATCTTAACTTCCCTCTTCTCACAGAGCATAAGCTTTGTAATTTCAATATCTTGGCTCAGAAAGTTTCCAAACTTATTAAAAACCTACTGTTCCTGATAAAATACTTGTTGTCATGCTTAAGAACCTTTCCTAAGAATTTGGTTTGGTTTGGTTTGTTTTATGGCATATCAACCTCAATGGGTCATTAAATGCCGAAAAAATTGTTTTATTTCTGGTAATATTTTTTTCTTCAAGAATGTATAGCTGGTAATATTATTTTTCAAAGAAGTATAGCTGGTAATATTATTTTTTTCAAAAACATATAGTTGGTAATACTATTTTTCCCAAACATACAGCTGATGATATTATTTTTACAAAATGTATAGCTGGTAATATTATTTTTCAAAAACGTATAGCTGGTAATATTATTTTTCCCAAAACATATAGCTGGTAATATTATTTCTTCAAAAAACATATAGCTGGTAATTTTTTTCAAATACGTCTAGCCGGCAACACTATTCTTTCAAAAAAAAAAAAAAAAAAAAAAAAAAAAAAGCCGGTAATATTTTTTCAAAATTGTACAGCTGCCAACATCATTTTTCCAAAAACGTATCAGAGGCCCTGCTATTGGACGTAGTTTATCGTCATACCCAGGATGTGGATGTAGTTTATCGTCATACCCAGGACGCGGATGTAGTTTATCGTCATACCTAGGACGCGGATGTAGTTTATCGTCATACCCAGGATGTTTGCTAAGAATTAATTCCAATCCTGGCAAAGTTGTTTGACCATTGCCTGAAAGAGACATGTTTTCCAAGTCTGTGGAAGTTGTCAGTTATTTTCCCTGTTTTCAAGAATGCTGATGAGTATTCCTTTCCATCACATTATTTACCCACCAGCCTTAGTGTCATTAGCAAACTCTTTGAATCTGTTATCAAGTAGGAGTTAGTATATCACTTCATCATAAATAACCTTCAGAATGATAAACATTATAGGTTTGGCTCCTCTAGGTCCAATGTTTTAACTGTCATCACCTACAGGCACTTGATAGTAACTTTGTTACCAGAGCAATTGCCTTAGACAACTTAAAGGCTTTTAACAATGTGCAGCATAGGGGGTTGCTGCACTAACTCTCCAGCTATGGCATTTCTGAAAGAGTTTATGCACTCATCAAGTCCTTTCAGGTAGATCCATGAAAACTATTGTGAATGGCCAGACTTCTGAAGCTCATGGAATCAATGCAAGTGTCCTGCAAGGTTCTCTCCTTGGTCTTATTCTCTTTCTGTTTTTTTATTAACAATTTGCCTAGGAACTTTCTCAAAGCCTTAGTAAACATCAATGCAGATGCACTGTTTATGGATACACTTCCAAAAACCAAGATGATCAGAATCTTGTAACTGATCTCTCTTCTGACTTACCTTTAACAGGAAAAATAACTGACTTGTAATTTTCAGTACCTCAAAAACCAAGCTAGTATCATTTCAACATCACTGTTCATACCCTGAGTTTTCTCCAGTTGAGATTAATGGTTACACTTTCAATGAAGCTCCAGGTTTTGAATGTCTTTTGGATTTCAAATTCACTCCAGTTCTTGTAGAACTCTTATATACAATCTAAAATTGCTGGAAAAATAGTTGGCTCATTCTATTGCTTTCGGGAAGTATATGACACCTTCTGCCATGCTTTATTTTTACAAGAGTTAGATTAGACCAAAAATGGAGTATTTCTGCCATATCTAGGTGGGATTTACTCTATCCTCACTTTCCAGCTTTGATAGAGTTCAAAATCATTTACATGGTCACATTGAGAAATGCTTTTTTTCCAACATATTTACCACAGATGCAACATTGCAAGCATGCTGCTACTTAATTGCTATTGTCATGGCAAATGTTCAGATGAGTTCCCTTTTTTTAAATCGAGGACATAAAGTTGAATCATTCTCATTTTCTCTGTGTTTCAACTGTAAGAAGAAAGTTGAACTCAGACAGCTTTTTCCCCAAGACAGTGACTTTGTGGAACAAACTCTCACGCAGGGGCTTCTCTGAACACTTCAATGTTGACCTTTTAAGTCAAAGGTCAATTGCTATCTTTCCTCCTTTTCCTTATAATCCTCACTTCCTATCATTTTCTTATCACATTCATATCACACACCTCATTCATCATTACCATTGAGTGGTTCTTGAACCTTTTATTGGGTAAAATTTAGCATTAAAAAAAAAAGAAAAATTGATATCTATTCAATATGTACCTATTTCTCACAAAGCAAATTTTACCTGAGCAGCTTTTAATCAAATTGTACATTCTAAGTAAAAAAACAAAAAAAACAATGACATATATTCAAAAGCTTTGAAAAACACTTATTTCTATTCTTTGTATATGGTCCAATACTACTAAAAGTAATTTAAAGTGAAAACTGATGTACATGTACCCACTTTAAAATATTATTATTTGAAAATTCTAAACTGAAGTAAATAGCTAAAATCACAATATCACATAGTTCAGTAGAAAGTGTTCTTGTCTAAGAAGGCTATATTTATGAAAGGGGTGCTGAAAGGTTTTTGACCTGACCTACTTCCTAAAAGTCTGACCAAATGACAAAATATCAGAATTTTTTTGAAAGGGTTTCTTGAGTAGGCCAAGAAATTTTCATCACCCCTTATACTATCAAAATTCAGACAGATCAAAATTGTGTATTATGTATGACATGATAATTTCTGTGTAATTGTAGAGAAACCAGCCATGACTATTGGGTTTCCTCCAGGAGCTTGAAAGGAACAGCAACAAGATTTAAATTTAAATGAGTTGCAGTGGTGGTAGTAGTCAAAATAATTTTGCAAACCATGTATCTAATAGGCTGGCAAATACAGTATAGAGTGAAGGGAGTATTTTAATTTAGATATACACTAACTATGGCATAAATTCAAATTGAGTAAGCTTTAGTGATGGTTTTCACATTAGCTGTTACTAAATGTAAGTGCATGAAAAGCTTCTACACTAATGAAAAACTTATGATTTAGCAATTGCAATGTTGGGAGGTATAGCTTATTTAATGGTTAATGGAAAAGAGACTGACAGTTTCAAGCCAAATTCAGACTCTGGATCAGGCAGTTTGGGTTTACTTTGCACGAATTCTCTTGGGAAATTGATAGATTAATAAATTTGTTTTTATGACTTATCAATCCTTTTTGGGTTATTTAAAGCCAAAACATTTTGGGTTGTAAGATTATTAGTGTTTTTTTAGAACAACAGTGATTTTTCAGATTCAAGTCCCACTATTTAAACCATAGCTCGAGGAGGAGTAAATTCATACCTTTCCCAAGGATATTTGTGTGTAAGTGATTGTAATGAACACAACTAGAATTCAAACTTCATTCCGCAATTTCTTATTCCAAGCCACTTTTCTTGGGAAAAGGTACAAATCTTCTTCTCACTCTGCCAGCTATGACTAAAGAGTAGGGTAGTTAGAGCCCTTTAGACCTGTAAGGTAGTTCATCTTCAGCATCAGGCTTGTAAAGTTACTAAATAACAACATCAAAACAATATATAGCATAGCAGTAATATTAATGTTGTATACAAATTATAAAGATTTCAAACAGAATCATTAACACTTACACATGGTTCACAGAACCATTCTTCTGTAGTTTGTTCACATGATCTTGCATAGCAATCAGGGCATATTTCAATTTCTGTCATCTGATGAAAAATTATTTATAATTAGTATTACAACTGTAAGCATATAAATGAAAGAAAGTGTTGCAAAATAATTCTATTTCAATATAAATTCATCATTTTAACACATCCAGTACTAAAAAAATGCTAATTAATATTTTCACTACTTCATGTATGAACACACAAAAAATAAATAAAAACTTGGTGCTGAAGGTGTTAAAAAGGATAAATATTTCGATAGGAATCTGGAAATGAACTATATGAAAATCATGTATTTTCAAAAATTAAACTCCACTAATTGCTATCAATTTTTACTTGTTATTGACTTAAAATAATCTGACATCATAGTAATAAATTCTATTCAGGACATAAAGTCATTGTATAAAATGAAATGAGAAGTAAAATAACATTTTAATCAAGTATTTATGAAACCAGACCCGAAATGCTTTTAGATATTTGTAGCTTTATCATAAGAGAATGAATATTTGCCAGTCATTATAAACACCTTTTCTATTTTTAGTACAAAGAAAATGTTTATCTATTTATCACCTAATAATTTAAATAATTAAAAAAATCTACCTCATGCTTGCAGATTTTTAAAATCATCTTTGCACTGCCAGTCAATTTGTGATGAGCTACAAATAAAAAAATAAAAATAAAAACTGCAAAACCTTATATTAATATTGCCAAAAGAAAAATTTTGAATAAAACAGACTGAGGCTTTTAGAGAAATTTTCAAGATTGGAATTTTAAAATGCAACATATATCTTTTAAACTCAGATCTAAAAGTTGTTAAATAGTGAAAAAAAATTACTTTTTAAATTGTGGATGAGATTTTTAAAAATTACCAAATGCAACTTACACCTGAAGGCAAATTGTTATGTTCAAAGAAACAAAGATGAGGAAAGTAGTCAGAATAATCCTCCATCATCAATTAAAGAAAACAGTAGATTTAGCATTTTAAAAACCCATTTAAAGTCTTTCACTTGTAACATATAGTATAAACAATTTAATAAAATGTTGAATAAAAGAGCATCCAAAAGAAATATGTGAATTAAAGTCTCCAGTTAGAGAAAAACCTACTTCCATTGAATATGATACAGTTGTGTAGGATCCACTTTACATCAGCAAGGAAAGCTTCAGTGGAGCCATATTTGTCATTCTTAATATTCTGTAATACAAGAAGGACAAAGATTGTATAAATTAAAGAGACAAAGATTAAGAGATGAAAATTTGTCTGTCAAAAAATTCTGTTTATGTGTTCAATCATAAATCCAGATAAGTAACAAAAATAAAAGAAAAAAAAGTAAACTTAAAAAAATATTGAAATAATTGATTATTTCAAAATTTATCTTTTAAGATAATTACTTTTAGTACATTTTGGAAGAGGGAAAAATAACTTCTGTTTCCTCCTCATGGAAAATGCAAATCTAAATGTCATCATCCAAGAGTAACTTGTTAGATTTGAGAAATAATCAGCTATAATGTTGCTAATTCACAAAGACATTATGTTTCTGTCAATAAATTGAAAATTATTGGAAATGTGTATTTCTAAAAGCAGACACATTGAAGTTTGTCCATATCTATTACTAAAAATGAAAATTCTGACTATTATAGAGACTTTATGAAAACCATAGATTAGTCATTTACTCTTAGATGAAATCAGGACCATACTAACAGCTAGGAAATTAACAAAATGAGCTCTGTAAAAGTGAAATTGCAATATACATGGATAAAGAAACATTTGATAGATGCTATTCAATAAAATCTGAAGTCCAGTTAATAAGCCATCATTAAATCATTCAACAAATGTAAAATCTTTTTTTAAAAATAATTACTCTCATACATTGACTATTCATAACAAGGTTTTGTCAAAATAGAAACCTGATAAATATAAATTCATTATTGATACATAACATTAATACAGAGAACAGATATAATATAGTTAAATAAGATAAATAGAAATAGTAATACTTTAACAGTAGCTGTCTTATTTTTTAAAATTTTCCTGAAAAAATTTTAAAATTTATTTTATAATAAATAAATATTATTTTATGTCAGTATCACTATTATAAATAGCATAAATTAGATATTTGTATGAAATCTATAAATTATATGTTCTTAAATGTCATGTCCTTCAGGATGTAGGTGACTATGACTCTCCAGATTCTTTTTGCTTTATTCTCTGTGAATAGTTATGCATTCTTGAAAAAGATAGGGGAGTGGTTTCCTGTTGCCTTCTCAACGGTTTGGAATTCTGAGTTTTCCTTCTTTTAAACTGATTATTATCCAAGGCTAGATAGCCAAATCCACTCTGCTATTTAACCTATAGCTGTGGGAGAAGAGAAAGATACATGCTTTTCCCAGGAGCATTTGTGTGAAAGAGAACATAGGCAACTAGGCTGGAATTTGAGCTTGTCTCACCAATTCCACACTGATATCCATTACATTAACTGCATATCCCCAATTAAATATTAGATTCAATATAAAATTCCAAAATTAAGGACCTAATTTAACTTTGCCTATATGAAGTGAAATGCTGTTTTTGATAAGCAACTGGGAATTATTTTTTCCCCTTGTACTTCTTTCATCTTATTTATATTGCATTTTATTGCAACTTCCAGATTCTTATTCTATGATCATTAAGTCATGCCATGAGACCCATAACCCATTAGGTTTGTTGGGGCACCACATGTACTGCAGCCAAAGCAGCAGTGGTGTGCCTAGGGCAAAATAACCCAACAGAGCCCATCCTTCATCAGGCTGGTTTTGAATTCAGAGTTTTCTTTCCTTTAGACTGGCTGCTACCTCAAGGCAAGAAAGCCCAGTCAGCCTTGCAATTTAACCCAGAGCTGGTGGGAGAAGAGATGGATTCATACCTTTCCCAATGGTATTTGTTCAAAGTGAACATAATGAATTCAGCCCAAATTTGAACACAATTAATCAGTTTCTCTTTCCAAGTCACTAACCATTACAGTACCTGCACATCTAATCATTATATTATTTGACAATACTTCATTTAAATAATTAGTGTACTATTACATCTCATACTACAAGTGTAAAGATTTTGTACACTAAAAGGATAGCAGTGCATGTCAGTTGAAAAAGTAAATAATTATGTACAGGAGCCTAAATATTATTCTTACCTTTTCAATTGTAGTTAAATCCATAGGATGATAAATGAAATCATGATAGTTGGGGACAGCACATAAATCTACAGGTTGACGGAAAGGGGAACTCTAGAATAAAAAGAGAATAACATTAGAAATGGTTCTAACTTAAACAAAAAGCATTTAAAATTGATTTATTTTAACACATTTGACAAATATTCTGCTGATATTGATCGGACTTGAAATCAATTTTCCTTAAGAAATAATTTTCAACACTAATATGGCATTTGAAATAAAGACTTTTCATATTACAAAACCAATGTATTAAACCATTATGTAACAATTACGTTAAATAAGATAACATTTCTTTTTAAATTTGCAATCTTATTAAAATCATTGTTTATGTAGACACATCAATAAGCTTAATAATGAAAAATGTTATACACAGTAAATATTTTCACATATTTTCCTTCCATGTCAATACACTTGATCCAATGCTTCTTTCAAATCGTATATATCATACATTGTACAGAAAAATATTCAGATCAAAATTCAGCTAATAAATGTGTAAGGCTACAGACTCATTGATCCACCCTTATACATATTGCAGATCAATTTTTTTTTTAAGGCTTATCAACCCTTTGTAGTGTTTAAAACCAAATCATATTTCAGATTGTAGGAGGTCACTTACAGTGTCCAGTGTTCCCAAACAGTCCCTCATGTAAGTACTGAGTGGGTTCAACACTGTTTAACTTTGCTGATCAATTGTGAAGTGGTGTTTTTTATACATATTATGGTAAAAGTAAAAATCAATAAAACCTACATCTCAACTAATAATGGATTAATATTATTTTCTGAATGACCTAGAAGAGTGAACAGGGATACGGAGGGTTCTTTATTCTAACAATATATAGTCACATTTACATAAAATTTAAAATAATTTAGCTAAGACAACTTGCCAAATCTTTGTATTTGTAAATGAATTTCTAACAAGAGAAAGTGAGAACAGAGAGAAAGAACGATTTTCTTACTGTCTGATGTTTCATTCTGGTTAGAGCATGTTTCAGAAGTGCACAAAACTGTTCTTGAGTTATCATTGACATTGATTTAGATCTTGTGTCCACACATTCAGCACGCATGATACGCTGGGAAGAAAAACAAAGAGAAAAATGTTATATTTGTAAACAATTTAAATACAAACACATGTACACACCATATATATTAAATGTGCATGTAGATATATTGAGAAATACATACTGATATGGTATGTATGTACATGAATGCATTTTTAACTTATTTATATAAAATATTTTTATATGTAAATTTAAAATAATAAAATAAATTTAAAATAAAGGATAAATTAAAAATTTATTAATAATTGTTATTTCAGTATCTAACTTGATTAATTTTTTTTAAGAAGTTTCAAACAGGCTTGATAATTTTAAGGAAAACTTATAAAAATATCTGAACATTGAAAACATGAAAATCACTATTGAAAAAACTTTTTTTTCTGTATTTTTATGGGTTCAGTCTAACTGATTGAATATTATTTGTTCTCAACAAAAAAGATTCTTTCTTAAATGTTTTATTACAAAACCAGAGGTATTGAATAAATCTTTAAAACCAGCGTAGACATTTACTCAATGATTCTTAAGAAAAAATAAATAGAAAGTAAATTTTGTGTTAAATTATTAAATGTTTCCTTTACTTGCAGCAGGGCAATAATAAGAAGAACATATAGGCACATGTATTTCTATATATAAGAAAAATAGATATGTGTATTTATGTACACATATTTTTTTACACATTTTTTTTACATTTATATATAATCATAAATGCATCTACATGCATCTCTCTCCCCCCCTCTCTCTCTCTCTCTCTCTCTCTCTATATATATATATATATATATATAGGTATGCACATGTGTGTGAATATCCTTTTGCATATGTGTTCACATGTATAGATTGATGCAAATGTTTCCAGCATATTTTTAACAAAATACTTTTTCATAAATATGCAAATATTTTTCAATATAGCATCATTATTCAGTCTTCAAGATACTTCCCTTGGATTTGTATTTGGACTAAAGCTACTTTTGAATTAAACTGTGTATTCTGTTTTAAAAGAACAATTTCAATTTGATGAATTTTTTCAAGAAATTTTCTGTATTTTCAACCTGTTAAAACAAATGACTGGACAAGTTGCTTGTTTGTAGCAAAAATCATCAATAATTGAAAAAAGTTCTGATGGACAAACTGCATGTGAGAAAATCATATTCCAACTTCATGTTTATATACTGTGTCACGTTTGTAACAAAAGGATGTGAATTGTCATGTAGCAAAGTCACCAACTGACTTTGTTGCTATGGAAATGGTCTTTTCTCTTCAAATAAACCTTGTGCAGTAACAGTTTGTCCAGGTTCCAACAATTTCTAATAAAGAATTCCCTTTGAATCCTAAAAAACACAATTTCCCCTACCACCTTAGATTTCATTTACACTATCATGTTGAAAGTTATTATTTTAAGACATATTCTCTTGGGTGACAAGTGAAATTTGATAGAAAATTCTAGTTTGACTTAAAATTCAACATAACTTACCTCGCATTCAGGACACACCCATTCTGATGGGGATTCTTCTAGGCCAAGACACTTTATATGATAAACCCGAGGACACAGTTCACAGAAAATCATCACACCATCACGGTGGCAGATCCAACAAAAATAGTCATTTTTATTATTCTGGAATGCAAAAATAATTCTTTTTCAGTATATAATTTCCATAGATATTTGGAAATTTTGTAAATCACAAAAAAAGATGTACACAGTATTATTTACTCACAAAACCTTTAATTAAAAAATGTAATGATTTTTTTAAATAAAAAAATGTAATGATTTTTTTAAATAAAAAAATGTAATGATTTTTTTAAATAAAAAAATGTAATGATTTTTTTAAATAAAAAAATGTAATGATTTTTTAACTAAGAATAAATGCAAATTCAGAAAAAAAAACTTAATCCAATTAATATTTCATTGTTTGTACTTTTGATGAACCACATAAAGTTTACTGCTTTCTTGGCTGTTTAAAAATTGAATAGTAATACAAAGTCAGTTGGCTACTGTAGATATAAAGAGTACAAAACTATATAAAGTATAAAATGTTGTCCTAAAATTCAAATTCAATATTTTAAAGAACATATTAAAAAAAAACACCAAAAAAATATGACCTACATTTTTTTTATGAGCATTAAATACTTAAAACAAGCTCCCTCATGTCACAGGTGAAATAAAAATATCAAAGAAAACTGAGAATAGGGAGCAGAAAAATACAGAGAATTTAAAGAAAGACTGATAGCACATTGACTGCACCAAACACCATTATGATTAATAACATGCTGAATTTAAAAGAACAATATTTTATTATACAACCCAATATAGAAAATTTTAATCATTAAAAATCATCCATTCAATTTGTTTATTTTCATTATAACACATTCAAATTTAGTAAGCATACTACAAAACTTGTTTGAGATACATACAAACATAATTAAAAAAATGAATGTGTAGATATGCTATGTTACATTAAATAGTGTCCTTATTTCTTAGATTAAGCATTTTCATTATAAATTTTTTCTTTCATCATATTTTTGTTGCTTAATTTTATTATATTTACAAGAATTAGATTAGACCAAAAATAGAGCATTGGTGCCATATCTGGGCTGGAACTGCCCAATCCACATTCTAGTCTTAATAGAGTTTAAAATTATTGACATGGTCTTGTGGTGGCATGACATATTTTCCACTCTGCAATATCTTTCCCAAAGACACAACATTGCAAACCATTGCTACTCTATCATTATTTCCATGGCAAGTGTTCAGATGAACTCTATTCTTTAGCTCTCCTGGTTCAGACCTTTACAACTAGGGCTCTCCATGCAACAGCCACAAAGTTGAATCACCCTAATTGCCTCTGAATTTCAATTGTAAACATTAAGTTCCACTCAGACAGCCTTCACCTCAAAACAGATACTTTGTGGAACAAACTTCTGTATGGCTGCTTTCTTGAACACTACACACTCTTCAAGTTAAGGATTGTCATCTATCCTCCTTATACTCATAATCTACTCTTCCGCTTATATTCATATCACATACTTCATTCAATAACCCTCTGCCTTAAATGACTCTTGAGTTTTGTATTGAGTGAACACATATAACAAAATTTGAACCTGCATCTATTATCATTGGGAATTTGTTTGAAATGGATTTGATCAGGGAGAATGATCAGTGAGAAAATTTCATATTTAGTCCTATAACCTTCTTTATAAATTTTCACCATGTTATATTATTTGTTTGTTACTACTACTAGTAATAGTAGTAATGATGATGATTATGTAATAGTCTTAAGTTATCCAAAGATTTTAGATGAAGTATTGTTATAATTTTTTCTTTCATCTTATTTTTATTACTACTAATGACATTAGTGTGAAATTGAAAACAATGACTACTACTGCTAATGCTGCAAAGCTCTTCTATGAATTGAGCCCTCTCAGTCATTATCGTGTTTATTCGAAGAATAAGTATGTAAAAATCCACCTTCCTCTCTACTGGGCACTGATAAGTCAGAGGTAAAATCTCTGACTGATGCCAAATCAGTTTGGTTTCAATCCTGTCTTCAGGCAATCTGATGTCTAGCCACACTGATGAGCTGTGATACAGCGAAACAGTCTGTGGATGATAATATATATCTCCAGGTACGATGAAAATGAATAGAGTACAATTCCAACGTTTGTAACATTTAATTTAAAAGAGGGATCAATACAGAGTAGAGCAATATTATTTATATATTAATATTATTATTTTAAAATATATAATAACTGAGTCAACTGTAATTTATAAAAAAATATATATTAAACTGACAACAATGTAAACTTAAATAGTATAAAAGAAAATGTATGCAGACTTACTACTCCTGTTCCATCATTTCGGCCAATTTTCTGTTTTTTTGGTGGGATCTGCACAATATATAAGTCATCTATTTTCCCTCTTGTTCTTTTAAAGGATTGTGGTGTGCCTAGAATAGAAAATTTAATCAAAATTTAATATATACAAAAATGTGATTAATAATACCACAAACAAAATCACAGAAAAGATATTTTAACTGTATGCATGAAAAAAACTTCAAAGTACCTACTTATAAGTAATCAATATTTGATTAACAATTTTGCTTAAGTCCCTAAAACCTCCATTATGTATGTTCAAATTTACATAATGGAAAGATGCACTGAGTATGTCATCTGTGATGCTAATACTGGATTCATATTTATTGATCAGTATTTGAACATAAAATGTATTTTGTATTGCTCTGTCATCATATTTACTAATCACAGACCAGAATTAAAATGAAATTCCATGTTTGCATGTTATGGGTGCAATAATCATGTTATCAATATCAAAATATGATTATGTCACCCATATGTCACCAAATATAATCATTAATCATTCACTGATAAGTAAATCTTTATTCAATTAAAATAACTGTGGGATTGTATGTTTAGGAACTTCATATATGAATCTACATGAAACTCTGGATTCAGGATGCTGAAAGTAACATCAATCAGTTAAGTGACAAATTATATTCACATTAATCCTATATATATATATGTGTGTGTGTGTGTGTGCGTGTGTGTGTATAAAAGTCTGTTTGTTGCCTGTAGACATCAATGTATCAAATGTTATGATCTTAATAGTTCCATAGTGAAGACCATTGCTTAAGGTAGCTAATGACACATCTAACAATTGAGAATTAGCTGTTTTTGCCATGTCAGCCAAGAGTTTATAACTTACAAATTAAATATGACAATCTGAATAAAGATTAAATAGAAGTCTGTGGACATCTTTGACATGATTACTGACAATTGACAGTTTTTTTTACCATGGCTGACAAGAATTTAATTGTCAAAAATTCAACATGACTTTATAATATCTATAAAAATCAAAGAGGTTAGTTAACTTTGAACTAAATGACAACTATTGACAGTCAACAAATGACGACCAACTATTTTGCATCTCAGATTTGAATATATTTTTCCATATAAAGAAAATAAATTGAATATTTGTTTGCAAAAAAATAAATAAATAAAAAACTTTCATTTTTAAGTTAACAATTCATTTGCAAGAGAAGAAATGTAAAAATGTGTTAAGTTAATGCAAAAATGTTTCATTTCAACCATAAATTCACTGGACTGAAACAAAATGCATGGATTGTATAGAAATGTGTCAAATGAATTATAAATTATGAAAGGATCAAATATTTTTCATAGTTTTGTATTAATTTATAAACAAAATAAAAAAAATGATGGATTTTAATCACATATAAGTCATTTAAGTTATAATTTTCATAAACACACTTGAAGAAAAGCCTGTAACTGAGGCAAATAATTCATTTATGTTAGAATAATGATTTCTTTATTTAAGTATATAAGTAGTAAAAATGTGTAATAGTTACTGTAAAAAATGTTCATGAATTTTAAATATACTTTTGTTTCATTCAAAGTTTCATTAATTATATTTTGTAGAAATTTTTCTACCTATGAAATCAATATAATGACATATGCAATGCTGGGTAAGTCAGCTAGTTAACAATAAAAGAGTGACATAAGAATTCTGAAAGTGTTCAACAATAAATAGATAGAAGAGGAGCATGCTCTTACCTGATCTCGAAGAACAGGTATCACTGGATGGACTTGGGCAGCCCTCAGACTTTATATCAGTCTTATTGATTGATCCTGATATGACACCAGTGGATGCCCGGGTTCGGATACTGCAGTTACTGGACATCACAGGTGTGCTGGAATTGCTACCAGATGTTTTGGCACTACCTTCATTTCCAGAATCAGTACCTGTAGACAAACAAAAATATAAAAAAACATTTTTTTTTTTTTTTTTAATTTTTGGTTTTGTGTCATTTGATATAATATTTTTGTAATATTGTCCTATATATATATACATATATATATATATATATATATATTCTACCTTTCTAACACATATGCATAACCTAGTCACAAGGAGATCTTAAAATTTTAGAAAAGAGTCTTGTTCATGATATCGATATAGCATAAAATTGATCCCCCAGTTTTACAGAGTTATTGGACTTAGGCTAAGTCACTTTGTTAATTATAAATGTAAAGTTTGAAATTGTGCTAAAATAATTGATATCTACATATTTTTTTAACTTTTAAAACTTTTTTTTCAAACTTATTTGTATGTTTTTTTTTTCAGAAACACATGCTTCAGTATCTGTCTATATTTCTGAGATGAGGTATTATGTACATTATTTACATTATTTGGACTTTTGTCCTCATCTTTGTCGCCATGTTTATTACAACGTTTCAGCCATTGTACGCTTCAGCCTTCTTTAGGTGGTTGGAATGTTGAACTGACCCCTTTATTTCGCTGACTGGGGTAGACTGTTCTAGTTCCATGTGCCATGTTATCTCCTGTTAATCTCCCTCTGAAAGTTCTCCACTGCCTTTACTGGGTATTGAACTCACACTCTTTGGGTCCTGTCACTGGATCTAACCAATGCCTTTATCCACTGTGCCATGTGTCCTTGAAAACATCTGTGTATGAATTTCTGGGTATTATTCAGCAACCATTTTTACCAGTGCTCATATTGCAATTTTTGCTGTTATCATACATGTTTTTACCAGAGCTCATATTGCAACTTTTGTTGTTATTATTGCTTTTCTCTGGCACTCCTTATTACTGGTTCCCATATTGTATTCATTTCTATGCTTGGTTGGCTCAGGAGATTTTTGTGGCCTAGCATATGTGCTGATTCCTTAACTTTACGAATTTTCCAGTGGTTTTTCTTGTCTATGATCTCAACCTGATTCCATAGAGGGAGGTGATCTCCTTTCTCTCTCCATATGTAGTCAGCCACACCTGATTTTTCCACTTCCCCTCGTGTTACAGCTTTCTGGTTTTTCTTGAAGCCTTACCTTAAGAGGGCGGCCTGTCTCCTCTTTATATTTCTTACCGCAGCTGCACAGGATAGCGTACACACAGTGTTTAGCCATGTTCCCCTCTATGGGGAGTCTGATAACCCCTTCACATAAGGCAGGCAGACTGTTTTCTGAGTGTTGTTGTCCTCCTCTTGTACCAGCTTATCCCAGTTTTTTTTGGCTGCTGCCATGCACCCAGGGTAGTTGTTACATTGTAGGGTACTACTTATACTGACCAATTCTTTATCTAATGTCTCTGGGTTGCCATTTATGACTTTTGCTCGGTGTTGTAAGTAGCGGACAATCCCTTTCTTTACGCTGTATGGATGGTGGGAGTTGAAATTGAGGTACTGTCTGGTGAATGTCGGTTTACGGATGTCTTGAACCCATGCTCTGTTTGAGATATTAGAACATCCACAAACAGTCCACCTGCCTTATGTGAAGGGTTATCAGAGAAAATACAAAGGATCTGCAGTCCATATAACATCAGGACAACCTTCAAAAGCTTGACGCCACTTCAGATATCTCTCCCGAGTAAGACCCCCCCATAGAGGAGAACATGACTAAAGACTGTGTGTACGCTATACTGTGCAGCTGCAGAAAGAAATATAAAGGGGAGACAGGCATCCCCCTTAAGGTAAGGCTTCAAGAACATCAGAAAGCTGTAACACAAGGGGAAGTGGAAAAATCAGGCATGGCTGACCACATATGGAGAGAGAAAGGAGATCACCGCCCTCTGTGGGATCAGGTTGAGATCATAGACAAGAAAAACCACTGGAAAATTCGTAAACTTAAGGAATCAGCACATATGCTAGGCCACAAAAATCTCCTGAGCCGACCAAGCAGGGAAATGAATACAATATGGGAATCAGTAATAAGGAGTGTCAGAGAAAAGCAATAATAACATCAAAAGTTGCAATATGAGCTCTGGTAAAAACATGTTTTACAGTAAAAATTGCAATAAAAAAATGGTAAAAATGGTTGCTGAAGACATTAGGTTTATAATACCCAGAAATTCATACACCGATGTCATCAAGGACACATGGCACAGTGGATAAAGGCATTGGTTAGATCCAGTGACAGGAAGTGTCAAATAGTGTGAGTTCAATACCCAGTAAAGGCAGTGGAGAACTTTCAGAGGGAAATTAACAGGAGATAACTGATAACTGACATCCATTAAACATGGCACGTGGAACTAGAAAAGTCTACCCCAGTGAGCGAAATAAAGGGTTCAGTTCGACATTCCAACCACCCGAAGAAGGCCGGAGTGTACAAAGATGAGGACAATAGTCTGAATAAATGTAAATAATGTATTTGTGCTTCATGATTATTTTTCTTCTATGAAAAATAAATGGATAGATAATTTCATATATTTGTGTAAATTTTCATCTTTAATTAAAAATGAACATATCCTTTTGTTCTTTATTTAAAAGAAATCTTTTTGCAACCCCCACAATAAAGTCTATTTTCATATGCAAAAGAGCTAAGTCCAATAACTCTGTAAAAGTCAGAAATCAATTTGACATTGCATTTATATTATAAACAGGAACACTCTTCTAAATAACAAAAAAAAAATAAAATTTTAAGTTGATATTTTTTATTCTAACAAGTATTATAGCCTAAGGAAGGTCTACCGAATATTAATCTTCAAAATTATTTTTTCCAAAATTTTTCACTATTTTTTTACAGGTGGACAAATCTATTTGTCCAACAATCATTATCTTTTTGGAGTATCAACTGGAAAGAATCTGACACAAAATTTGTCTTATGTCTGAAAACACTCAATACTCACAACTAAGTAACACTGTCACATCAGAATATTATTAATGTGAAATACTGCATTCTATAATGTCATAAATAAATTCTTCAAAATCATTACTTCAAGTAAAATATATCCTGTCATATTATATCCTCATCACAGAAAACATTTTTTTAAATATTCTTTTATTAATATCAATATGCTGTCATCCTGCCACAAAATATCCTCATCTGGCCTTCACAAAACATTTGACAAACAGAACACTTTTTTTTTAATCTATTACAAATTATTATATTTGCTGTCACTTTTCTTTTGTACATTTAACAAAAAATAGAAGACCTGGCTTCTTTACATTATGAAATGACATAAAGGAGTGGATACTGGAAAACATTTACTTGTTTCAATTCTGTTAGATATATTTTAAAGGACAGTTACAATTAGCATTTATTAATTAAAGATGGCCAATCATGCCTGCAGTAATAACAAATTCAATATTTTTTTGTTAAACATTTCTTTGATGCTTTTACAAGTTTTGGCAACATTCAAACTCCAATATTTTTTATATTTATATATATCTATAAGCTTTGGTAAGACAATGATCCATTCCAATTTTTAAAAATTTCTTTCAATAATCCTCAGTGGTCAAGTAATCTTATGATATATTTGCTTTGAAATATAATGTATAGTGGCAATTTAGTCTCATTTCCATAAGCTACAAGCATTATTTATAAAAATGAAATTTTTATCCCATGGATTTGATCATGATTGTCTTTTTCTTTCTTGTCCAATAGCCTAAATGTTTGGAAATTATATGTTAATGGAATTTCATAACAAGTATTTTTTATATAAACAACCATTTCTTTTCTTTAACATATTAAAAAAATCATTTGAAATTCATATTCTTTGGGCAGCCACTGAATTATTGCTATTTAACTACAGATTATGTCATTTATTTTCATAAGCAATGTAAATGATCTTTAGATATAAAGCCTTCAAATAGGTAATAACTTCAATTTTCATTTATTGACATTTTGCAGGATGCTTTTTTTTCTATTTTTGACATTTTCCTTTTCTTACATTCCAGTTTATTTACATTTGATATCTTACTCTAGTCTCCGTTTTTTGCAGCCAAAGCCTGATATTTACTTCAATTTTCCTGGCAGCATGTGTAACAGGCCTGAACTGAGTTTCTCTTATAACAATGACAACCTATTTACTTCAATAGCTATACAGCAATCTAAATATTCCTGCTGAATATTTTGGTTCGTGCAACCAAATATTATATGTGCTACTCACCTACTGTTGATGTAAACAAATCTATATATTTGCTATAAAACAAACCAATGTTTTAAGGGAAATCTTCAACGGGGCCTTTTCTCAGTATTTATTCCTTATAACATTTAATTACATTTTGTAATTGAGATTCATTGCACATTAACTATAACATTCATGAAGAAAAATAAAGTAGTCAAAGGAAAATTAGTGGTTTTTATTATAACTGAAATTGAATTATATTTTAGAAATTAAGGTACTCCTATTCAAGAAAATATGCTTAATTATACATAGTAAGAACTAATATTTAAATTAGTTTTCATTTCACACAAACCTTTTGTATACTCATAATAATATCATTGAAAGTTTTGACTGTTTTTCTTTTAAAAATGTAGATAAGTCAATAAGTTAATAACCTAATAATGTAACAGTATTTTACACAACAAATATTTATTTTTAATATAATCTCTTCATTTGCTAATACACTTAATTTAGTGGTGAATATTAATCACATAAACTGAACATTATACAAAATTGACTTATTAATGCTACCATGAACACATAATAACTAGTGCCTAAACTTATTTTCATTTCATATGAAGTGTCTACTCATTTTTCATTTGAGCCTTTTGTCTACTTATTTTTTCATTTCATATGAACATTTTGTCTATTCATAATACTAACAACAGTTAACCTTCTGACTGTTTTTCTTTTAAAGTGAAATTTAAACTAGATATTAGACACTGAGCAAAAATTAATCTGGAATAATAATCTTGAAAGGAATTTTGTTTTGGGAAACACTGGATCTCTATGTTAAAAGAAATTCAAATAAATTCAGTCAGTGATAAAAAAAAATCTGGAATTATATAATATATAAGTATAAATATATTTAGAGGTTTTCAAGCTATCAGCATTTGTTCTGTTTTCACAAAAACAATTTTATTTAAACAATTATAATTCTTATGTTTCAAAATTGCATGGAATGAAATTGGAGAATGCCCTGACAGGAAATGTAAACTTTTCTAAATTCATTTTTAAAAATTTCAGCAATTTAGAAACAGTATGCCAATTTGTAAATTATCAGAAAATATAACCAAGTGCACATTGTAAATTTAGAGTTACAAACAGTGGATAAGTAATACACACAAATAGGAAAAATTCTTAATAACAAAAACCTAAGATAAATTAAATTTCAGCAATACTGTAGTAGTTATATCTAAAATTTAAAAAAAGATAAAATTTTGTAGGAAAAAATGTGTGTAAAGTACATCAATAAATCTATAGCTTAACAAGAAAAAATAATTTATTTTACACAAATAATATTTATTTTTTGACATAATCACCTTCCTTGTCAATGTACTTAATCCAAAATCTCTCCATAGATCACATAGGTCAAACATTATATAGTGAAATTTTCATATCAAAATTCAACTAATAACTGTTAGGCTGCAAACTTTTTGATCTACATTCATACATTCTCCAAATATTTGAAAAATAAAATAAAAAAGTATAAAATAATAATAAAATAAGGCATTGTTAATATTACAAAAGATTCAGTAAATCTGAGATAGAGAAAAAACAGGTTTTCCAAATATGAATAATTGAAGTATTTATGAAATGAATAATTAAAAAAATAAAATAAAATAAAATATTGTCAATTGAAATAGAAAAACAAAAAGAAACCCTTACAGACTTTTAAATATAAAAATGTAAACCTTTTGTAATGTACTCTCAACCAATGATTAAAACATTTCACAGATGACAACAACATAAAATGTTAACTTTAATGAGAAGGCCAATGAAATCTGACCACTTTTTCATTTTATACAAAAAATAAAGATATGTGTGAAATAAAGCATAGAAAATTCTTACAACATGGAAGAAAGAAACAATCATCTGAATAGGATAAACTTAAATTTTTAAGAGTCTAACTGTACAGGATTTCTGAAAGTAACATCTAATTTTAAAAAAAAATCTTTACATAAATCCATATTACATAAATGTATATCAGATTTCATAATTCATTTATTCAAATATGAAGGATTCTGTAAGAAATAATGGGTAATGAGTTATTTTTAATCAGATAAAAGTGACATGCAAATTTATTTAAAAACAGAAGAATACTATTATTTTCTAGTAACTATAATCTTACTTACAGTTTTAGCATTATACTCCCAAAATTTGCATTGGTCATCTACAGATATAATACAAGGTGAACAGTTCACCAGATTTGTTAAAATCCAGTTTAAAACCAAAATTTATTGCTGGTTCCAAAATATGTATCAGTAATTTGTATGAAGGCAAGATTTTAGATAACATGACTACATTTTATCTTTTTAGACTCAAACTTCTTACTCTTGATAACCCACTGGTCATAATACTAACCTTGAAACATCAAGAGATCCTTTTGAATTAAAGTGCCTAATTATAGGAAAAATATCCCATTTTTAATTATCCAAGTTCATAATTGCTTGAAAAATGCTAAATAATAAGTGCTAGGTTTTGTGAATACACAAGAGATATATGATAATCTTATCTTATTTACCATGTAAGAGGATGTGTATACTGTGTAATAGATCTCAGAGCAGAAAGTGGAACTGGCGCACCAAGTTCAAATTTCAGGCTAGTCTGTTCACTTTCAACTTTGGGAAAAGCATAAATCCAGTTCTTCTCCCTTCATCTATGGATTAAATAGCAGAATAGACTGAATTCATTAGCATTAAGTTGCAACTAATATAAAAGAAAAAAAAAACCTAAATTCCATAATGTGTAGAATACAACAGGAAACTAAACTACCATCTTTTCCAATTCACAGATAAGGAATCTGTGGAGAATCATGCTTGCCTATATCCTAAAGAGATATGACATTAAAAAAGAATAATTTTAAAAAAAGGGCATGGATGTGAAGTTAGTATAATAATTATTGATGCGGAAAGTGGAATTGGTGAGCCAAGTTCAAGTTTCAACCTAGTCTGTTGCATTCACTTCATACTAATGATCTTTGTAAAGGCATGAATCAACTCAATCTTTCCTCTTCTATAAGTTAAATAGTAAAGTAGACTGGCTTCTCTCAACATAGGTGGCAGCCAGTATGAGAGAAGAGAAAGTCCAAATTCCAAACTGTAGAGAAGGCAACAGAAAGTCAACCACTATCTTCCCCATGAAGTCCTGCCAATTCACAGATAATAAAGAAAAAGAATCTGTAGAAAGCTATGATTGGCCATGTCTGGAAGGGATAATTGTTTTGAGGAAAAAAAAAAAAAGGAAAGAAAAAAGATCGGCATGCAAAGTTCATAAAATAAATGGTCTATAATTTTGACAAACATCCTCAAAATTTAAAATTATATTCACACAATTCTTTCTCTGTATTCTTCTTATTGCTGCTATCACAATATTTCAGTCAATGCAACTGTAGTGGAGGAAAACAGCCATTATATTAAAATAAGGTTTGAAGAACAGAAGAAAGCCATAGCCAAAGAGGAAGTAGGACCTTGAAAGAGAAGGGGTACATATTACCTTCTCTGGGATTAAGTCCAGATAATTGATATGGAAAGTGACTGAGAAAATTGAAAGAGAGGTATATACCGGTTTATTGGTCCAGTAGGATAAGTGAGGCTAGTATAAATTTCAGCACAGTATGATTTTCTTTACTTGGCAAAGAAAATATAAGAGAACTCTCTCATGTATGTATTGAAATCACCTAGGTACATGGATGGGATAGTGATATGACTATACATGTACATTTACTGAAATGGACTGGTATAGTTGGTATATTAACAACCATATTTCTGTTATTTTGTGAAAAAATAAGTTTTTCTCTTCTTTTACTTAGAGATTATACACATAATAAAGGCTGAAAAATCAATCTGCCAAAATATTATAGTAACATCAAGATTACAAGGATCTGAATTGAACAAAATTTGAAATTCATAAAAGCAGTATTTATAAAGTTTTAAACTTTTAAAAATTATATAAATATAATTACAGAATATTTAAATGTTGTTATTTTTTTAAGTGGTGAAAAAGAGGTTTTATATATTTGCCTGCATGTTTGTTTGGCTTTTAAACAGCACAGAAAAAAAAAAAAATAAATAAAAACTGCTGGTATATTTATATATATGTTGCTAAATATTTTGTTGGAAACAAGCTGTTTTTAGTTTGAGATAAAATAAATACTGAAATTTTTCATGTAATGAATTAAAAAGAATTATGAAAAAAAAAAACACATTACTCCCTATATGTTCCCAAGGCAACCAAACAGTGTTTATGAAGACCAGCACAAGATTTAATTCATTTCACAGAGAAAATGAAGAAAAAAAAAAAAAAAAAAACTTTAATTTTATTTCAAAGACATAGAAAAATTGTTTTTCATTGATGTTCTCAAATAGTCTTAAATAGAGATCCTCTGTTTCTTTACATCAACTGTCTGTTTATCTAGTTCAAATTTTATTATATATACAGGAGCTGCAAAAGTAGGTATATAGTGAGTATTATACAAGTATTTCAGTTGATATATGTTTGTATAATCAATACAGGTTTTTTTCTTTTCTTTTTTTTTACTATACATCTGCTTTTGCATCCTTCATATGTGTGTGTGCGTGTATATATACATATATATATATATATATATATATATATGGGATACTGATATAAGGGAAAGAAGTATAACAAAGTGGAAAAAATTTTTATGTGACAGGTTTCATCCTTTAGGTCTTCATAGGACTAATTTTATGTTTACATTGATGCAACTACACATGCGCACGAACAAGACACACTGGAAATTTTTAATATTTTTTAATATGTGTTTTTGGTATATAACCTATCCAATTTCATTTAGTTTCTTTTTGTTTATGTTTACATCATTTTTGTTATTAAATATTCCACATTGTGATAACTGAAGATTTGAAAAAATGGTGAAATGTTGTAAGAATCTGGATGCAAATTTACTGTCGAGTATCTAGTGATTAAAGCCCTTTCAAAACGTTTTTATTGTTTTTTCTTTTACTTTTTGTAAATTAAAATTGTGGTCAGTCTTATTACAGTGAATAACTAATGCATTTAATGTGTTGTTTTGTAAAAGATTCATTTTAAGTGCTTTAATAGCTTTAATCGCTAGATCATGCACAGTAAAATTGTGTTCAGGTTCTTATGTTTCACCATTCTTGGCAGATCACAATGTGGGATATTTAATAACAACAATGATAGAAACATAAACAAAAAAAACTATTTTGAAATTTAAAATTCCCAGTGCCTCTCGTTTGTGCATGTGTTGTCACAATGTAAACCTAAACTTAGTCCAATGAGCACCTAAAGGATGAAATGTGTTACATGAAAACTTTTTATATATGTATGTAATAGTGTGTGTGTATCAAGATCAACAACAAAAGTTAATGTATGAAAGGTATAATAATTTTGCTAAAATTGGTTAACTTTATAAATAAATTATATCAATTAAATGAATTATTAAAAAAAATTAAAGACACTGAATTACTTTTCAGAAATCCTGATGGATTTATTATTTAACAGACATTTTATTTACAAAGTTCATTTAATTGTTATAGAGGTCAACAAATACACAAGTCTATATTGCACTAGAGTAATAGTCAAGAAATAAATTGAAAGAGTTATGATAAATAGCAGACAATTCAAATAGTGTAACTTAAAATTCTTTTCCTAAAATGATTGTAAAATGTTCAAAAGGATAAATACCTCTTTGAAATTAATAAGGAAACTTGCTAAAAATCAAAATTAAAAAAAAAAAAAAAAAAAACTCACCAGAAATTTTGTCACTAGAATATTGGTCAGAACTGTCCGATTTGGATCTGATAATGTGTGTGGCTTTCACTAACAGTTCTAATCCATTATGCGTGTTACTAGAAGCACTTTCTATAAGGAAATGAAATTTAATTAACATTTTATGGAAACCAAGACTTTTTCATTTTTATTTGTGCCGTTCAATGTTGTAAGAGTTCTACCTCTTAATCCAGAGAACGTAATGTGCAAAATATTAAAAATATTTTTTAAATTGAAAAATATTAACTTTATCCACTTATATGGGTTTTGTTCTTATCCTCCTTTATTAATATTCAAATGTTACCATATTGCAAAAAAGTACTTATATATTTATGCTTACATATAATTTATTATACTTTGTATGCTTTATATATATATATATATATATATATATATATATATATATATATATATATTAAATGGATTTTTAATCTGACATTTTTTATTATATTATTTATGTTTGAGTTGCTATCCCTGTTTATTTTTTATTTTCTTAAACAATGAAGTTAATAACAACGATCCTAGATTGAAAAGTCCTACTATAGAAAAATTGTGCCTCCTGTTAGGAGCCTGTATCGCTTTTTCCATCAGGGAAACTGCTTGTATATCCAAAATATACCTATCATGTGGCCAAATTGATAGTGGCATATTTTGGCTATATGAGTGGTTTCCCTGACGAAAAAAGAATTTATAAATTTAAGCCATTTGTTATTAATTTCACAGTTTAAGAAAATAAAAAACATGGATAGTGACTCAAACATATGTACCCACTAAAATAATGTTTATATTAATAAGAAATATATATACATAATATAAATTTCTTAAAAACAAGTGTCAGATTGGTATAAAAGAAAATTAATAGTAAAAAGTAAATGTGAATATGTAATAGAGGAAAAAATGCATCTGTTTCCAGCAATTTTTGCAACAATCACATATAGAATCCTAGCAAATGCTTTGAAGGCAGTCAACATGTCATTATTGGCCATGCAGAACCAAATATGGAACATAAACATAACAAAATATTTATTTATTTATTACTTAAAAATGTTAGATAAATTGTGAAAAATGTATTCACTTATATTCTTATACTGACTACCCATCTCCTATATTTTTTTGTGTTTTATACTACCAGCAGGTAACATTTTTATATAGGTCATATCTGAAATTAGACAAAAAATATATGGATATAAATAAAGATGAGAAATACTTATTAAGCTTAGCTTAGTTTAGTTTTAGCACAAGTCTACATGTATGGGACACATTGTGTATCAAACTCAATGCATAGTAATGCATAGTCTGATGGACTAACTCAGTGTGAGGTGCACACAAAGATAAAGATGTATGAATAGAGGTGTTTTTTCAAAGAATATTGGGGACTTATGGTCCTCTATATCTTTCAGGTATAACTGAATTTTCATAATAATCCTGGACATTATTATAGCATAGATTAGATATTGCTTCCTGTTATGTTTTAAATCAATCTTCCTTCTCATAGATGTAGCAACAAGTTTCACCTACTTGGCACTACAAACAAAACTTTAACCCCAATAATCTACAGACTAATATATTGCCATTAAACTGTCTATAACATTAAAAAAAAGGCATTAAAATGATAGCAATAACTATGTAAAAGTTAATGCAGTCACAATTCATCATATAATAATAGAATTAAAATGACATTTCTTAATAAATTTATAAAATGAACAGCAAGAATGAACTAAAGAAAGATGTTTGTTTATAAAAACTATAAAATCTTTAACTGTAATTTCCTTACTTTAGTTTTAACTCTTGACCAAAATCAATAATTGGGTGTTATTTGAGAAAAATATTTATAAAAATCCATTATGATCCAGTAAGTAAATGAAGTATTCAAATTCTGGACTAATCTATTGTGCTCACTTTCACATTGATGTTCTTGGGAAAGGCATGAATCTTCCCCCATCTACTGATTAAAAAGAAGGGTAGAATAGGCTCTCTACACTTGGGTGACAACCAATGTAAGAGAAAGAAAACTCTGAATTCCAAATGCATAGTAATTTGCAGATAATAAAGAAAAGGAAGCTGTGAGTCATGATTGCTTATGTCCTGAAGGGATATGTCATTAAAAAAAATGAAGTGCATAAATCTTTCAGATACAATAGATTATTATTATTATTAAATGAATAGCAGTTTCTGATATTAATCAAAAGTAAGAAAAATCTTAGGCTTTATGGCTAATTAATATTAATACTATTAAATCTAAACTGAAATGAGGAAAAAAAAAGCTAATATACAGACAACAGTTAAAGATGAATAAAAACTTATCTGATGTTAGCTTATCATGTCAGAAGAGAAAACCAAAGATGATAATGTCATTGAAATAAATTAGTTATTAGCATCTAATAACTTTATTTAAAAGATAAAAATTTAATAATGAACTAGTAATATTAGAGTTATAGATTTAAATGTGTGGGCTGCATAAGGTTTATCAGCACTGAAAATGGAATTGGCATGCCAATTTCAAATCCTGACAGTATTTGTTTCATTCACTTTGCACTAATACCTTTGGAAATGCATGAATCTATCTTTCTCCAGTTATGGGTTAAATAATAAGGCAGCCATTCTATGAAAACATCCCCACCGCACTACTAAGTGGGTATTTTTAGGTAAAGTGTAGGCTAAGGAGGAAACCCTCCACAGATCCAGAGTGGAGAGCCTAAGGGAGTTGGATGGCATACACTGTCACCTTTAAGCAACTTTTTTTTCTTTTTTTTTTAACTAATGTTCATCCAATACAAGGCTCAAGTGCTACTCAAGGTAGAGGGTTAATGTGGTGTTGTATGAGCATAAGAAAAGGTAAGAAATGAAGTTCTTGGGGCTATGCAGAAAAGATAACAGCTAACTCTAGACTTGAAAAGGTTTAATTAGTGAATAAAATTTCAGACTCTACATTTATGCAGGTTCCATACTGTATTGGTTTACTCTTTCACTTGAACTCTATCAGCAATTCCAAGAGGGAGATCTGGATGTATGGGCAGACCAGGCCTGTAACAGCACTCTGTGCTACACAATTGTCTCCTGAGAGACAAATGCCAATGATAGATTTAAATCATATTGAACTGAACATATAAGTATATATTATACAAGTCAAAAATATATAAAATAATATTTCTATATATTTCAGTAAAAATTAATAAAAATAAAATAATATTCATATATAGTCATAACATTTATAATTCAGAATAGAGATTTGTGAAGAGCGTGTGTGTGTGTTTGTGTGTGAGAGAGAGAGTGTGTACATATACACATGGGGCGTTGAAAAGTTTTCAGGTTAACAAAGAAGCCCTTTCTCATAAAAATTTCTGATATTTTGCCAGACTTTGGTAAAGGTGTCAGGCCAAGAACTTTTCAGTACACCCTTGTATATTTCATTATTTTAATGGGGCATTTAAAGCCCAATAGAAACTACTTTATTTCATTTTTATTTATATGATCAAGGTAGATATTTGATAATGTAATCAAGAAGAATTCTGTTTCATAATTTCAAATGATATCTTTCTGCATATACAGTAATAATTTTAAGGTCTCTTCAATAACTGGTTAACTTGAATTGACTGATAAATAAGGTCTCTAATCCTATAAAACAAGTTCTGAACTAAATAGAATAATGAAACTAGTATCAAAATGAAGTAAATTTATTTTCAAACAAGTTACAATTTAGTGTTGTGTATTTTTCCAAATGTTCTGTCTACATTTTCATTATGCTCATAGAAAAAAAATTTATGGTTCACTTCCGATCTGACTGCACATAGCAACTTTGGCATGAAATAAATATTCAGATAAAAAATGTAGACCTTTCAACACCTTTTTCAATTCTGGAAACAACCAGAAGTCTGTTATGGTGTGAAATTGGAGCTGTACACAGGTTCTGTAATGACAAAGAAATTCAAGTTTCTCATTGTTTACACTGTTGACTGCAATGCACCCTTCCATTGTTGTGATGGAAAAAAAATCTCTTTTCTGGCCTTTTTCTGTGGATGCATTGTTTGAGTGTTTGTAAGGTTTCATTATTTTTCATACATCTGCAAATTTTAACATTCTATTGCTAAAAATTTTATCATTGATTGCTGCTTTATATGTAACTCAGACTACTAATACTCAAGACTAATGAATACTATTACTCAATGCAATCCTACAGTGAATTAAGGAGGTTGGAACAAAATTTTTTATGTTAGCAAATACATATTTAAACATGCTTCTCTATCGACTATTAGAGACCCTATTTATCAATCAACCCTCAAATTTTTATGGTTGATAATAATTCTAACAAAATCTTTTAGTAAAATGTTCAGTATCTATTATAATTACAGAATCTGAGGATGACAAGTTTTTATTGCTAAATGTCTAGATATCATCTACATTTTTAAGGAAAAAAATTAAATAAAGAAAACAGGAATTGAAAAAAATTATTTTATCCTTGCTGCTGACTCTATACTGTCTGAGTTCAGCCATTAAAAATAGCAACTTAAAAAAAAAAGTTGTTCTAAATGTCATTTATAAAAGTGATATCTCTACTTAATTTAAACCTTTTTTTTCTTATTGTACTGTACCTAAATATTTTAATTCCAGACATGCGTTTTGTGTTTCACTGCCCACCAAGAGGAATAGGAAGATTTTTCCTGTCTTGTTCATTTGCTCCTCTCACTCACACAGAGACACACACAAACAAAACAAATCAATATTTCTTGAGAATGCCTAGCAATCATAAATGGAGACAGAATCACTGAAGAATATTTGGCAAGAAAAAAATTCAACTTTAGCTAAACTGCCAAAAGTGCATGGAAAAGCATACACACAAACGTGCATGTGTGTGTACATATATTATGAAATATCCTATAGCAAATACATGCTTTCATGAAGTTAAATAGCATTTGGAATACTGTGTGGATATGTATTGTTAAGAGTAACACAGTAAATGCTGTGTGGTGTGTGTGTGTGTATATATATATATATATATATATTATATATATATATGAATCACATACATACATACATACATACATTAAGTTT
>CAXIWW010000979.1:85000-147500 GCA_964036315.1 Acanthosepion esculentum
AATGCAGAGTATCATTATTAGTCACTTAGAATCTCATCATGTCTTTCTCATTAAATGCCCAGAGGATTTAAGCCTTTTATGTCATGGTGGTATAGCATAGTATTAGTAACTGCTGTAGTCAGGTATCAGAAAACAGCACATTTAGTAAACCACAATACCTCACACAAATGTTAACAAATGACAAATGGTTAACAACATAGATGTTCATACAAAATGAATTATCTCTAAGTTTACTACTGAATGATATTAATATATCAATAAATTGAGAAAATATGACTTTGGAGTCACCAAAATCAAGGAAGGCTGAGAAATTAAAAAAAAAAATAGTGTATCAAATGTCACATCTGTGTTCAGAGATATGGTCACAGACTATACTAAAAATCAAAACTATTGTTTAATGTAATAATATATTGATATCTGTCTCATGATTATTGCCTATTTTATTAGCACCAGTAAAATATGAATGTTTTTAACTTGACTCTCATTTAAAATTAGTTATCATCTTCCTCATGTAGATGGTAATGATACATGCCAACTCACTAAACCTTAAAATTTTCACCCTGCTGAGCCAAGTCTACATTAATAAGAATGGTTGAACATTGAAGTAGATCATGTAGTGTAACCAACTGATTATATATCAATCAATACAAAGTTGAAATTATAAAACAATTGCAATAAAACTAGATCATTTATGAACATGCTGGTGAAAAACAGCAAACATTACCAATTTTACATTTAATGAAGTCTAAAAATAAATTTGAATCATTAAAAATAGGAAAAATTCCCCTATTTAATGAGACAAAAAACTGCTACACTGAAAACTGCAGTTCTTAAAATAATATGCAAGTAAATATTTGTAAATAACCTTTGATCCATGTATCTGGTTGTTAAGAAAGAAAATGACACAATAGTGCAATCAAATGAAGTTCAAATTTATAATGTGTACATAGAAGTGTAGCGTTTCATAGGGCATAATTGTGAGATACCAAGTGAGGATCAAGTTCAATTTACTTCATATGGTCATTGAGATTTGTCTGCTATATCGACATTGACAGATGTATGTGTTAATATCACATGTACATGCAACAAATAAAAAGTGCTTAATATTCTTAAATGTAGTTTAAAATTGATGTAGTATAAATAATGGAAAACTTTTTTTTTCAAATATTTCCCCTGAACTTCAAGCTTTCTGACAACTTCTCCTCTCACTCATATATAAATAACTGACAATTTACATAGACATATTGGTTAAAAGTTTGAATTAAAAGGTTGACACCAGTTGCAAAAAGATCAAACGTTTTTATCAGATGAGCTATGATCAGTATCAAAAGCCTTACAGATGAGCATAATGCAATTATATATATATATATATATATATATATATATATATATATATATATATATTAGTAATATGAAACAATCCTATGTAATCTACAACATAATGTCTCCAAATTGCATCCTACCTCAGAAGAGACATGGATAGTCCCCTTCCCTGCCATACCAATCCCTCTATTTTACTATATTCTCCCACCCTTGCTCCTTGTATTAACCAGTCTCTCTCTTCCCAACTACCCTTCTGTCCATGTTACACTGTTCAGCTATAGACATTGAAGTAATCAGTGAATGTCATCATTCAAGTGAGTGGGTGAATACAAGTCTGGAAGCAGGAGCAGTCAATGCAGCAGCAATAGTTGTTGGAAATAGATTTCAAGATTGCCAACATTGTCCAAGTGAATATAAATGGCAGACACAAACATATATACCTCTCTGTGTATATGTAATGTAAATGTGTGTGTATGTATGTATATATATATATATATATATATATATATATATATATATATTTGTTCTTGTATTTATTTGTGTTATATATATATAATACAAATAAATACAAGAACAAATTTATATATACAAATATATACAAACAGTCTTGTATGTAAATTAAGCTCATATATATATGTGTGTGTGTGTGTGTGTATGCAGTCATGCATATATTACACATCAAAGCAGTACTAAAAATTACCAGCTCAAAATTTGACCAAATGATGAAACAAGGTTTTTTAAAGGCATTCTTGGTCAGGCTGAGTTATATATATATATATATATATATATATTATATATATATATATATATATATATATATATATATATATGTATGTATGTATGTATGTATGTATGTATATATATATATGACAGTGTGGGCATAGGAATAATCACTGCATAGTGACTGTCAGTTTCACACCTCAAATGATATGAGAGAGTAAGGGGGGGAATCAGTGCAAATTTGACAAAAATATATTTACCTATACACAAGGGGAATTATATATATATATATATATATATATATATATATATATATATATATTATATGAATATGAGAAAAGGTAACAAAATATTTGTAAATAATATGCTAGTTATGTGAACTGAGGATCTGAAATATTTGGTTGTAAATTTAATACAAGAGAATCATTGAGTTTAGTAAATGATTCAATCAAATGAATAATGTATGAGTGAATGTTTTTTTATCTCTCTCATTTTACAAGCATAAAATTGAAATTAAATATGGAAGACATGTTCAGTCTCTGGATTATTATCAAAAGCAGAATAAGGAAGTCATTATGTATACTATGAGTATTTGAGAAATGTTAAGAAAGTACTAATAATTCTTTAAAAACTTAACCATTTTTCAAAATAGAGGGCATGATCTCACTGTTGAATTGAGTTATCCCTGATCTGCATTGATTGAACTATATTAAACATAACAGCAAAGATTTTACATTGGTTAAATCCAAGAGTAACAGCAAAATTTATAAATGAGAAAAAAAAAAAAAGAGTCAATACAAAAAATGTGCAGAGTAAACAACCATAAGACAGAAACTCTTTGATAGAGAAGTCAGTAGAATTTAGATCAGAAGATAAAGGATCAACTGTAAGTTAACGTGTGGAAAGAGTCATTTACTTATGATTGCATGAAAAGTTCCTTAGCTATTACTCTCAACAAATCTAAGATTAACCAACATCTGATTCCATTATGCCTTTTCCCTCCCAATACCTACAACACTGTTGCAGCAAAGGCATTGTTTCTCTCACAAAGTTACAAATAGAGCAATTTGTCTACTTTTTAATGATTGTTTTAATAATGATATTATTATTATTATTATCACATAGCAGAATGAATAAAATGTTTTTTAGTTATTTCATTAGAAAATAAAGGTGATTTTTAATAGAATTAGTATAGTCATATCTACTTTAGTAATCATGGTCTTTGACAACTTCCAAAGAAAATAACAATTTCATAGTAAATGCAAGCTTTTGATGGTTTAATCCTGCTCATTATAAAGACCAAGAATTCCCAAAGGCTTATTCAGTACTGATCAAATACAAATAGCTCATTAAAAATTCTGATGATTGGTTTTAATTGGATTGTTTTAATTGCTATACTTAGTAGCAGAATCATATTTGAAATTCAGCTCATTTCTATTCAAGATTTCAAATATAACTAGTTTCAGAATCACTACTTCCTTTGTAGGATATATGGGAATTTTAGTAAATATTTCTTAAATTGTGTTTTTTTTTAATGGGTTCGACTTATGTACGATTGACTTCAAAGAAGTTTTTTTTAGAATGATAACCCAGTACAAGGCCAAAGAGCCATTCGAGGTAGTGGGTTGCAGAGTAAGAGATATTGTTTGTGGGGATATGATGGGAAGATAATGGTTAACCCTAAACTTGAACAGGTTAAGATTGTAGTGATTGAGGAAGCATCCTCTTAGGAGTTGGTTCCATAAAGTAGCAGTTCGTGGGAAGAAGCTGTTCAAGTGGAATTTACATCTCACCAATGGAATATAAAGGGAATGAAGGTAGTTCGTTACAATATGCTGGGTATGGTTTAGAACTAAGGAATGTAGTTTGTCTGAACACTCTCCGTGGAAATAGTAATAGAGCAGGGAGAGGCTTGAAACATTTCATCTATAAGAAAGTGATTGCAGGATGGAAAATAATTTGTCACCTATAAGTACATGGAGATGCTTTTGAACTGGAAAGTGAAGACTGAGCAGGTCTGGCCCATATATGGCAGCAGTACTACATTTTTGGTCTGATCTGGTTTTTGTAAAGGTAAAGAATAGCAAAAGGGAGTCAAGTATTTACTGGAGTGGGAACCAAGCATTTTTAGCAATGGATTGTATATATGAAGTTTCAACTTCCATTAACTTGTATTTTCTACCTTACAAAAACAAAATTTTTTATGAACTATGGATATATTTAGATATTGTACCCTACTTGATTTCCATCATAGCTATTTTCTGATATAACTGTTAAATATTTCTACTAGTGAAGTGTTTACATATAAATCTGATATTCTGTAACTGGTTCAAAGTATAAAAATACTTTATACTCAACTAATCTATGTTGTAACAATATAATGTATTTTATTATATTCCCATTCAAAAGGTTAAAATTCCATGTAAAATGAACTATGTTTAACAGTTGAACTGTTAAATGTGCTTATGAAAGTAAATATTTGAATGTACATCACTATAGGATCATAAAATGAGTGCATTTAAATGGTAACTATTTCAATTTCTTTTCCATCAGTATATTCTTCCCTGCCAAAAAAAGAAAATTATTATGCAAAAGCATAAAAGAATATCATTAGTGGTATCAACCAATAACCAACAAAACAAGCAGTCACATTTATGACCAGTGTCTAGTCCACTTTGAAAGGTGGCAAGGCAGAAATGGAAAGGTCTCAAATATGAATCAATACAATCCCCCAAAAGAATTGCCAGCTCAGCAGGACTCTGTCTCATGTCAGTCACTTGAAGAGATTCCCGCATACAGAATAAACAGACGAACAAGATGACTACTATATCTCGAGAAGTCTTATACTACAAGTGTATATTATTTTTTACCCTCTAGCTGTAATGAGTTGTCTCATCATCTCCAAACAAATTTATATAAGAAAATAGGAAAGAAGTCAAAAGAAAAGTATTAAGAGAAGTTATTCCTTTAACTATAACTAATAATAATCAGAACTTAGGTAGTTCTCAAAACATATTTGCATTATTTTAAGGTATGATTTGTGTGATAATTATATTTTTAAAAAATCAGTCATTGAGTTCTGGAAGTGGTTCTTAAATGTCTGATATAAAAATATTATACATTGAATTATTACAATTTATATTTGCCTTTATTCTAAAACTAGTTTTGTTTTTTGACAAAATATTTTGTTTCTTTCAGTTTTTAAAAAACTTTAAAAAATCATTAATTCCATACACTGTATCATCATTTATTGTTAATAAAATTTAATTTAATGAAATTATATAAAGTTTTTATTCCTTTGCTTGTTTCCAGAGAATATGTTAAAGGTTAGTTCTATTTGAATAGCATGAAATTTAGGAGGTATATACTTTTTAAAAAATGTGCCTAAAAAGTCTCTCCTCATTTATACTAGGACTGAAACTATACAATTGATTTGTGTCATAACAGCCTAAATCTACAAACAAAAAGATACAAAAATATGGATGACTTCATTTAAGGAAATAAACAATAAAAATGATGGCAACCAAGTATTGAACTAAAATAAAGCTAATTCTTTTTGTATTTCATATTCACACTGTCTCATATTAAAAAAAAAAACATCTTTCAGTATGTCAGTTTATGTATCAACATTTTTGCAGTGTTCATCTCCAACTTGTGGTTAAGTCAACATTCATTACTGATTATATGTAAG
Organism: Acanthosepion esculentum; assembly: GCA_964036315.1. Lineage (NCBI taxonomy): Eukaryota > Metazoa > Mollusca > Cephalopoda > Sepiida > Sepiidae > Acanthosepion > Acanthosepion esculentum. Next base: position 90,735 of record CAXIWW010000979.1, read on the forward strand.
TAAGTTATATATGAATGATTATGCACTCAAAAGTGTGTGCATTTAATTATCGACATAATCATAGTACATAGGTATATGCATATGCTTGTAATAAATTTTTAGAGTAATGTTTCTTACACAAAAAGAGGAAAATTTAATTTTTGAGTATATAAACATAAGCTTATAGGTTGGATTCAATGTGAACCTGTAAAATAAATTTTAACAGATAAAAACAAATTTTTAATGCTCAGCCTTTAAGGTTTAAAAAATTATGCAGAAATTCACTGGCAGAATAAGGAGACAAAAAAGAGAATAGATTTTGCCAAAATGTAATCTAGTAGAAGAATTCACTTGAAGTATTTCATGTACCTAATGTATAAGTATTATATATATAACAACTTGGTTACAATATACTGTTACTCCATGTAAAATATTATTCAGATATTGTTTGTGAAGAATGTTGAATAATAATAGTGCCACTATGATAAATTATTAAGTATTCAATAATGCCATATGATAAATATTTATGTATTATGGATATTGTATAGAATCTTTACAAGAGTAAGAACATTTTGTAATACTGTATTGTGGTCATGTTTATACACACAAGCACATATTTTTAATTCTTAACCATCTTTTTACCATAATTAAGCTGAACCAGTCTCAACTTTAGCCACTATATTTTGTGGATTAGTTATGACATTTCATAACCCATCCATTTTTTATGTATGTATACCCCAAAACAACTACTTGTCCCTCATTAGAAAAATTCTGGTTGATAATATCATTATTCTAAAGAAATCTGTCTATTGATAGAAACTAAAAATTATTGAGGCCCCTTATATAAAACAATCTAAGTCAAGCATCAACCTTACTTTAATTAACAATAGTTCAAATGTGTTGGTGGTCTTCTAAGAAGACACCCCTTTATAACACAAGCATAGAGAAAACATTAACAATGGTCCCCTTGGAAGTAGCTAATGAATTGGCTCAAAGCACTTGGGACAATAATCATTATGGACAGTTTCTGCACTGCCATAGTCCTTCCAAAAATAAAACTGTAAGAACATTAAAAAAAGTTAATAAAGAACTTATAAGATTTTCTTTGTTTGTCACATTCAATGAACCATGTTTAAAAAAAAGTTTGCTGCCCAAATACATAATATGTGTGTGTGTGTGTGTGTGTGTGTGTGTGTGTGTTTCATTAAAGACAACAGACAAGGTACTGTGATTAAGCTTTTTTATTTAATTTTTCTTGTGCTTGAACAAGAGTTTTCTTTTTTGGATACACAGTGTGTAGAAATTGTTCAAATGTTCTGTAATTCCAAGCACTTTTGGCCATTATAAGCAAAAATAAAAACATCCTTGAAAGTAGCTAAAAGTATAGCCAAAAGTGCTTGGAATGACAGAACATTTGGACAGTTTCTACACACTGTGTGTCAAGAAAAGAAAACCCTTTGAACATAAGAAAAATGAAATAAAAAGCTTGATCGCAGTACCTTGTCTGTCGTCTTTAATGAAATATGCATAAATGAAGGATTGCTGCCTGAATACACTATATATATATATATATATATATATATATATATATATATAAAAATGATATAACAATATATAACTTTGTATAATTTTATATATCACTTAACAGTATGTAGATATGGCAATATCGACAAAGCCCAGTCCGATGAAATCCTAACAGATGAAACATGTCACAAGAAATTTTACAGTTTGTTATATTTTTCTAAATGTATATTATTTATGAGATTAAAACAAAAATATGCTAAAAATCACTAAACAATAGCTTTCATGTTTCAGCACTAAAGTTGTGCCTCCTCAGGTGATGGCAAATAACTGGTAAGTAAAAAATTATTTTTAAATTTCAAAAGCAGATAACAACAAATCAAAATTAAAATGAGGCTTGTGGGTTTGCCCTGATTAACCAATTAGGTTACAACCTCATTTTAATTTTGATTTGTTGTTATCTGCTTTTGCAATTTAAAAATAATTATAGCGATTTTTAACATATTTTTGTTTTAATCTCATATAATAAATAATATTAAGCTCTACTCTGTATTGAGTCCTTTTTTAAAAATTAAATGCTAGACAGTGAAATTATACTATCTGTTCTTATCCTCTGTGTGTGTGTGTGTGTGTGTGTGTGTGTGTGTGTACACACACACCACTGAGGAATCTTGAATAGTAGATTTATGTTCAGGATCATACGACTAATCTTTACTCCCAAAATTAGTGCTAATACAATGTGGGATATTTACAAACAAAAAAGTATAAAAATAAAAACAAAAAGTGATAAAAAGTTAAATGACTTCAGCTAAGTTAAATATCTAAATACATCAGACATCAAATTTAAATTTAAAGCTTAGCACCTCTATCTTGAATGTTTTGATGTAAGATGAAATTGGTATTTGTCACATTTCTCCCCCCGCCATCTTCTCCAATGTATATATAAGATTGATTCCATCAATAAAACCATTACTAGTCTGAAAAATGTTCCTTAGAACAAAATGCACTAAGTTTTCCATTTTGCCATTTACTTAGCCACTATTACTTTGATATATAGATATATTTATATGATATCTTCCACACATATATACATAGACATATATATATATAGGGTAATGGTAGTATTATCCATTTCACTACAAGGAAATATTTGGCATTTATTAACTGAGCAGCCAGTACTGCCTTTGGTTGAAGTTTATAAAATCTTTCTTGAAACAGTTTTTCAGGTCCAGTAGCTGTTATCACTCTTTCCAGTATTAATGGGGTTTTCCTTTCTAATCTTTTATTTGAAGTAGAGTGAAATGTTAACATTTTCATTATGTCATTTTCTCATTGAGTTACATGAGCTATCCATTTTAGTTGTTGACCCTGTTGATAGTTGTCAAGTGGTGTGATTTAGATAGATAATGTGTAAAGAATATAGGTAATTTTGAAACTATGTAGAAATCAATTTTATCAGATATTATAATGAATTATTATTATCTGGGATTAGATAATGTTATGACATTTCATAGCCCATCCCTTTACTAAATTCATCTTCATCTTAAAGCATGTAAGAGCATTCTTGTTTTAACAGAGCTCATATTAAAAACATTTTGTCAGTGCCACTACTATACTTAACAATCAAGCCATCCATGCATACTTATAAATTATCAAGAATAATAACAACAGTAGAAACATGATCAAAGGAACAAATTCCTGTTCAGTATCCATTGTGAGGTATACAGGACTTCACTAATCTGGATAAGAGATGTATTTAAAAACAAGAATGTTGATAGCAATACATTAAGCCTTGCACTTGTGGGATGATGATGTCAATAAAGTATAAACAAAAAGTAAAATGTCAAAAAAAGAACTCATTATTAAAAATTTTGTTGACTCTGTGATCCAGAGACTTGAGAGTGACATAAGGCAGAGTAGAGAAAGATAAGATGTTGCAACAGTACTGACAGGAGAAAATTCCAAAATGAAAAACAGAAAATAGATAATAAAAAAAATGGACAGATATTTCAAAAGACAAACAAAAGGAAGTACAGAAAAGAAAATGTCTGTGATGAGAGTATTTAAAGAGAGATTGAATCCCTATATTCAAGACAGGACATTGTAAAATAGTAAATGTAGATCATCTGGAGTAAGATGGTCAATTATATGATAAGTGAATGCAAAAAGTTAGCTTAGGAGGAGTAAAAAAATAGACATTGGTGGAGAAAGTGATCTATTGCATCCTATGCAAACCAATAGTGTATGTACATTTGAAAATTCAAACTGACCACCTAATCTGAACCAGTCATCATAAACAAGACAATTCATCAGATAGTTAATGTTGCTGTTACAGCAGACTATGAAGTAAAAAGAGAAAGAAAGTAAAAAGCTAGTTGTGCCCATAATTATTGGAGTGCTTGGAATAGTCTTCAAGAGATTTGTAAACAAAATAGAAGATCTGAAAGATTCATAGAAGAATCAAAACCACTCAGACAATATCTTAACTAAAATCAGCTAGAATGCTAAATATAGTACTGGAACAGTGAGAAGATTTGCTATCATTTAATCTCAAGTAAAAGTAACTAATCTCAAGTAAAAGTAACCGGTTGTTACTTGTGGAAAAACTTAATTAGTACAATAATAATAATCATGGGTTTGTTTTGTAACTTGAGTAGGAGGTCATTGAAAGTGTTTAAAGGACAAAGTGTGTCTATTAAAGCATCTGTGTTTAAATGTAGACATACTATTTATACAAGTCTATATACAATTTATATACAAATAATTCTTTCTTGAGTTATTAATTTCCTGTAATTAGAAAAAGGAGTCAACTGTAGTTAGTGCGAATGATCTTTTCCCTTTATTACAAATTAATTAATGAGCAGCAAAAGCAAGTAAAAAATAAAATATTTAAAAAAAATAAAAAATTGCTTAAAGAATATGCAATAAGGAGATACTGAAAAGTTCTAAAAAGACAGGATTCAAAAATAAAAATAAAAAAACTGGTGTTTTATAATCTGGTCAGCTTTTGGAAAGTGAGTAAGGCCAAGAATTTCTCAGCACCATCTTATATAAGAATTTGAACATATTTATAGTACAATTTAAAAAAATCCTCTTAATATTTTTTTCCTTTTTTAATTAAAATCAAGTGTTTTATATGCAATATCAATACTGTATGCATATATTACACCATGTATAAAAATAACCAATCCCATATTCATTTATTCAGAATTGATGATATTATATTTATAAATCTTAATTGTCTGTCTACATTTGTAGGCATATTCCAGATGATGGTGAGTGAAAAGAAAGATTGCAAATAAATTATATTTAAAAACAGGTTTAGGTATGCATAAATACATCCATACACATACATTGTCAGACTTTATTGACAAAATGGCTTCCAACAAAGTCTCTGTTTAATGTTGATGCTGGCTTTAGGGTAGAAATATCATTAATACTAACCCAAAGTATTTCATCTTGTTCTCTTTCATATATATGTGTGTGTGTGTGTTTATATATATATATATATATATATACACAAACTTCAATCCAACATTATATTTGGTCCTTACATGGCATAAGATAGAAATCTATAAAAATAAAATATATAGTGTTTCTTTAGTGATGTACATATGTATTTATCTAGATATCCTTGTAGATATATTCACGTACATTATATTTATGGACTCACATATATACCCAAGTACAAGTATATGTATGTTTAAGTAAAAAAAAAAAAAAAAAAAAATAGTATATGAATGTTACAATGATGCGAGATCTTTCTTCAAAGGGCTTCATTAAAAGCATAGAGTTCAGAGTTTATTGATTTTTTTTCTATCTTTGTTTTGAAGAATAAGAAACTGACATGTGTGTGTGTGTGTGTGTGTGCAGAGATGTTCTCAACAGAAAACCTGACAAAATATTTTCTTTTTGGGAAGGGCTTCTTAGTTAGGCCAAGAACTTTTCAGCACCTCATGTGGGAGAATGTATGCAGGTGAGATGTTAGGATAAGTAACATGTACAACATATGGTTAAATTTATTGTTGTTCATTGTAAAAGTGAAATTTCTATTTTCAAATAATACAAAAACTACATCTGCATATAAAAATTTTCATGTATTTATTTAAGAATAGTTATGACATCAGCAAGTGGATGTGTAAGAGTAGATAAAAATTGTAATATATAATTGCAATTTACCCCTGGCAACATTTTTCAAACTTGGTACTTCCATATATACCCCATGAGAAGATGGTTATCAAGACATTTTGGAAACTTTGTTTTCTTGATGGATTATATGTATTTTTTTAACCATTTCACCCCAAGCAAGATGAGGATAATAATAATAATCCCATTGAAATCTCGGATTGGATCACTGAAGGTATTACATATCTCATGCCAAAAATGAGTGAAACAAATGATCTGAAAAATGATAGGCCAATAACATGTCTCTCCACCATGTATAAGTTGATCACGTCTGTCCTGATGAACCGAACTTACTCTTTCTTCGAGCAAACAAGATTCTTCCACTGGAACAGAAGGGATGCAGGAGAGGTTCATATGACTGCAAAGATCAACTACTGATAAACAAAATGATCCTGGAAAATTGCAGGAGACGACATAGAAATCTTAGTGCAGCCTTTGATAGTGTACCACACTCTTGGATCCTTAAGACTTTGGAAATGTACAAAGTCTCCCCAGTGGTAGTAAATTTCCTTAAGCACAGCATGGGAATGTGAAACATTACACTATACCTAAATTACTCCAGAGGCACTGCCATCTCCAACTGTCTGAATATCCGATGTGGAATCTTTTAAGGAGACTCCCTCTCACCCCTTCTGTTTTGTTAATCCTTAAACCCCCTTATGCATGAACTAAACAACAGTAGCTATGGTTACAAACTAGACAAAAAAATATTCAATCACCTACTCTACATGGATGATCTCAAAAACGAAAATGAGTTGAAGGGCTTCCTCAATATTGTAAAATGTTTCAGTGACGACATAGGCATGGACTTCAGATTAGATAAATGTGCAAAAGTAACATTCAAGAAAAGGAGAATTATAGAAACCCTCTCAATAGATTTAGACTTTATCACAAAGATTAGGGAACTGGAACAAGATGAAGCCTATAAGTACCTAGGAATTAATTAGCAAAGGAGATGGTATACAACATACCCAAATGAAGGAGAAGGTAAGAAAGGAGTACTACGTGTGTGTGCGTCTGGTACTAAATACCGAGCTGAACTCAAAAAACAGAATATCAGCCATAAACACCTTGGCTATCCCTGTGGTGCAATACAGCTTTAACATCATTAATTAGACCATAGCTTACATTAAGTGAATGGACGCCAAAACGAGAAAGCTTTTCACTTGCTACTGCATGCATCATCCTAAAGCTGATGTTGATCGTCTTTATGTGCCCAGATCCGAAGGAGGCCGAGGATTAGTTGAACTAGAACTGTCCTACAAAACTACAACAATTGGCCTTCAAAGATACCTGGAAACTACAGAGAACAAGATGAAATACTTTGGGTTAGTATTAATGATATTTCTACCCTAAAGCCAGCATCAACATTAAACAGAGACTTTGTTGGAAGCCATTTTGTCAATAAAGTCTGACAATGTATGTGTATGGATGTATTTATGCATACCTAAACCTGTTTTTAAATATAATTTATTTGCAATCTTTCTTTTCACTCACCATCATCTGGAATATGCCTACAAATGTAGACAGACAATTAAGATTTATAAATATAATATCATCAATTCTGAATAAATGAATATGGGATTGGTTATTTTTATACATGGTGTAATATATGCATACAGTATTGATATTGCATATAAAACACTTGATTTTAATTAAAAAAGGAAAAAAATATTAAGAGGATTTTTTAAATTGTAATATGACCCGGCTTATTACAGCGATAGCACCTCAGCTGTCACTGTGCTCCCCGACTCATGTTCCCCATACCACTTAGACTTTGGTACTACCCTGCAAATTGGTATGGACCATGAAATTGTAACATACAGGGTTATCATGATTGCCATGATTGCCAGAGAAATTACTTGGTGTATGTCTCTCTGATTGGGATACTGCTCTACCATCCATTCTTGCTGCTGCTGCTACCACTTGGTCTGTTTCTTTGCAAATGGCTCAGGCTTGGGCCAATCACTGGTCGGTTGATAGTTCATCAATTCTGGATATTACTCGCAAAAGCCAACTGATATCATCTGGCAATCCTACTACAAAGGCGCACCACAGCATCAGGTCATTCATGCCCTCAAATGGTACAGAAAGTTTCCATAAATCGACTAGGTAGATGTCAACCATTTCACTATGGAGCAGTCACCACCCAGTAAATTATTGATATGCCACAAACGGATCCATTCCAAAAGCCTTATAAAGAGTTCATTTTATCTCAGTAAAGTCGTTTTTTTTCTTCCTCTTTAAGCTGCTGGCACTCAACATAGATGTCCCCCACTAACAGCCTCAAAGGAATGACTGTTGCTGGCTCTTTCAATTTGCATAGTTGACAAATGAGCTCTGCCCTCTGCATCCACTCAACAACAGTTAGGCCAGTGAACAAACCATCAAACTCTGGTATCAACTTCAAATCAAATCGGTCCATGAGTGCTAAAATTGCTTGTAGTCAATTTCTTCATGCTTGGAATAAAGTTCCCTAATCAGTTTCTTTCCCCTCAAACAGCAGAGCATAAGTCAAACAATGCAACACATGTGTCTCCTGTTCACTACCACAGTCACAGTTCTCTGTCGTCTCATCAAGTACTTTTTGTAGCTTGAGTGACAAGACAAATTTGCATAGGTGCAAAAAAATTTCTCGCAAAAGTATCCAACTCTGAGATCTATCATTTTTTAAATATACAACTCATAAAGCTGCCATTTTCTTTTTGGCATATTTTAAATGTGAGACACATTTTAATCTGTTTTCTACCAGGAGGTAAACCATTTTCTCACATGTTTATACTTTTACATTATATCAGAATCTGACATTGGGATCTATATTCATTACTTTTTGCACACCATAAGTTTTAGAAGACCTTTTTTAATTATTGCTAACTGGAATTATAAAAATTACAAGATTATCCCATCCCTCTTTTCTTCACTTTCATCTTCTGTATTTTCTGATTATCCTTTTTATTTCTTCCAATCTTCATTGCCCATCAATTTTTTTTTGTCTGAATGTTATCCAAACATAAATTAGTTTCATATGCTAAAATGGTAACTGGAATTCATAAATATTTTATAGTATACCTTCTCTTTCATCATTCGTTTGCTCTATCTCAAGAATTAATTTAATGTATTGCAATTATGTCATTCCATTCTTACCGGCTTTTCATTCTTTCACTCATTCTCTTTCTGTCCAGCTAGCAAGCCTGTCTGTTTTCTCTGTTCTTTCACCCTCTCTGTATATGTAGATAGATATTTATTTTTCTCTTTCACCTGATTTTCTTTTGTTTTCTCACTCTCTTACTCTTTATCATTCCTCTTTCATACCTTCTTTTCCACCATCTTCATCTCTTTCACTTTTCACCATTCTTCTTGTTTCTCTGGTCCTTTCCTCTTCTCCTCATTTCTTCACCTTTTCCTCCTCCTCATCTCCCTTGCTTTTGTCAGTAATTCTCACTTAATATTATTATGTAGGTTTCTCTCTCAGTAAACATAAATGATTATAGCTCAGAAGGGTCAAGGTATTGGGCAGATACTACACTCTGTTTTTGTATAGAAAGTATAATGTTCATGCTTTCAAAGAACATAATATCAATATTTTAAGAACTGGGGCAAGAAATGCCTTGTTAATTTTAATATCTCCAAAATGAAACTTCTATCCTTTAGTTATCATAGAGAATCATTTTTGCTTTCCATCACTATGGCTGATGCCAACCTTCAGAAGAGCAACTCATTATGCCCTCTTGGTCTTACATTTTCCACTTGCATGAAGTGGAATGATTATATTGAATCAGTTGCTAAGTTTCCTGCTTGGAAAGTTTGGTCTCTGTCATGCCAGACAATTTTTCTTGCCAGAATCCATCTTGCACATTTATAAATCTACCATTCATCTGTGCATTGAATATTGTTACCATATCTAGTCTGGTGCTCCTGCTATATATCTTGAGATTCTTGACAATATCCAAAGAATCTGCAATATCTGGTCTCTTGGCTTCAATCACTTTCCCACCACAGTAAAATAGCTTCCCCATGTCTTTTATATAAATATTTTCATAGCAATTGTTCTAATGAGCTTTCCTCTTTGGTATCTTGACCTCATGAATTTAAGTTTATTTCTAGATTGGCAACTAGGTTTCATCAACTGTAAGTTCTATTGTAATAGATTCTTCTCTCACACTTCTCACCTTGCTTTCCTGTCAACTACAACCTTCAAAAATTTAAATGCCACATCACTTATCATTTTCTTTCATTCTGAATCCTGCCCTTTCTCCTCATTAATGTTTTCTCATATTCTTTCACTTTTAGTAACCCCTATATCTTAGTGGCATTATTATTATTATTATTATTAGTTTATTTCCTTTGATTTCTGGTGTGTGCATGTTTCTTTCTGGGTCTCGCCCAGAGACCTACAGTTAAACATGGCATCATGGCCTTTTCCATTGCAAAAAAAACAAACTATTTTACATAGATAAATCTCTTCGTAAGGTGTGGGCTGTGCTCTTGAGAACAGTTTTTGTATTTCTTTAAGGCATGGGCTTCCAGGAATCCCTTCAATTAGTCTACTGAAATCTTTTCCAACCAATCTGAGGGCTCCAAGTACAACAGGGATTGTTGATGTTCCACATTTTTGAGATTTCAATTTCAAGGTCCTTATTTTGATTTTTTGAAGATCTTCAATGATACATTGCAGTCCACAAGGACTGCCATACCAATAAGGAGTCACTTGTTTGCGGGCTCTAATAACAATGCCTGGGCGGTTAGTTTTGATTGTTCTGTCTGTGTGTATTGTGTAGTTCCATGAAACTGTAACAGGTCGTATCTCCGTAACCAGGTCTGGGTAGTGTTCATACCAATTTCTTTCAGTTTCCTTCTCATAGAAGTTGCAGATTTTTCAGTGCAGATATTGGCCAACTTTGTCATGCCGGGTTTTATATTCAGTGGATGCCAATACCGTGCAACCTGATACAAGATGATCAATTGTTTCTGGGTAATTATCACAGAACCTGCATTTTAAGCTAACACAATATTTTAGAATGTGTACTTGATAATTTCTAGTTAACAAGCACTGATACTGTGCAGCAAGGATAAAACCTTCTGTTTCAGCTTTTAACCCTGCACTACGTAGCCACTGATGGGTACGGGGCTTGTCTACATCAGCTTGTTTGGTATGGGCAGCTTCAGTTGGTGTATTGTGCTTTACTTGTATTTCTGCATACATTTGAAACTCCATTTTGAACTTGTTGGCTTCTTTTATTACGGAATAAAGATGCTTACTACTTTTATGTTCTTTGAATTTGAACATATTTATAGAATATTCAGGAATTGTTCAGGAAATGTATCTGGGGACAAGGTATCATCACCAACCTTGTCCCCTGTAAGACAATAAATGTACCATTACCTGTAGTCAGCATTCTAGTAGATGGTGTACAGTGTTCAGCATTCAGTGACACCAGGTGCTTCCGATCAAGAAGGAGGCAATATGTAGACATTGTAACAATCAGCATGCAGGCTTCATCCAACAAATGATGTTCAGCATATCAATCTGGTGGAACTCAACACCACACTAAAGGGTCTTAACCTTGCACTACAGTGGCAATCTAAGGTGGTGCACTTACATACAGACTTGGTATGTGTTTACCACTGATTGACCAACACCTTGATGGGCAAATCCCAAGTAAGAACCAAAGCCTTGAGTGAGATGTTAAAACGATGAAGGTTGGTGACCTTAAAATGTTTCTTAAAAACAGAACCGGAAAGTCCACCTGCAGACCCAGAGGATGACAATATCAGAAATGAGAGAGACTGGGAGAACACAGGCGAGTGTGCAATGTTGATAGAAATATCTTCCCTTTGCCTATGAAGAAGAACTCATCAAAGACAACCTCCCTGCCATGTATGTGATCAGCAGATCAAGTGGAGTGTAACATGAGAAAAAATGACTTACCTCTTAGTAGTACCAGAATCTAAGTGGTATGGGGAACATGAGTTGGGGAGCACAGTGACAGCCGAGGTGCTATCGCTGTAATAAGCTGGGTCATATGGCACAGAATTGTTCAGGAAATGGATCCAGGGACAAGGTATCATCACCAACCTTGTCCCCTGTAAGACAATAAATGTACCATTACCTGTAGTCAGTATTCAAACAGATTCAGACATGTCCCACATGTAAAGTATCCCAAAAAGAAAATGGTGGCTTTATGAGACATATATTTAAGAAACGATAGATCTTGGAGTCAGATACTTTTGTAAGACTTTTTTGCACCTATGCAAATTTGAAGAAGCTACAAAAAGTATTTGTCAAGGTGACAAAGCACTGCAACAGTGGTAGCAAATTGGAGACACGTGTTGGATTGTTTGACTTACACTATGCTATTTGGGAGGAAAGAAACTGATTAGGGAACTTTATTCCAAGCACAAAGAAACTGACTACAATATACAACAAAGAGGCTCTTAAAAAATCTAATGTTTTGTCATTCAAATGTTTTCTTTGATTTTGAGAAGTGGATCAGGCCAAGAAATTATCAGCACCCTTCATATTTTATAATAAATATACAATATAGCTATAATATTGTGATATAACACACACACACACACACACACATATAACACATACATACATGCATACATACACATTAAAAAATATTCTCTTCCTTGGTCAACCACGTCTTTAACACAATTTTTTTAAATTATTACTTATATCAGTATATACATGAAAATAAATAATTCAACAAACAGAATGTATAAAATCAAGTGCGACATCAAGGCAGTGGATAAAAATGCAAAGCATAGATATGATAGTGTTAGAGGATTTGGGGGTTAGAAGTTGAGGGTAGATGAGAGTCACTTAAGTTGTAGGAGACACAACATAGCCAGATATCAAAATTTCATGATAGAAAGCTTATAACTTTGTATTTTAATTTTAACTATTACAGAGAGCCCTATTATCTATGTTGGTATTATTGCTGCTGGGCAAATAAAAACAAAAAGAAATCCATTTGGATCAGTATGTGGCTATTGTAGAATCTTGTAAATATTGTTTTTGAAAACAATGCTAGTCATACTGTTCTTGGTAGGATTGATGAAAAAATATAAACAAAATTAACTTCACTTTCTTGTTAATGAAATACTGATTACTTACAAGTAGGTTTGTCAAAGTTATGATCATCTTTTATATCAACAGAGAGCGTTATTGTTAACCGTTACAAAATTGTGGAGCGTGCAGTCACAATGCTAAAGTTGAATTTTGAAAATTTAAGTGAGAGCATTTTTGAATTTACTAATATGGCAATTCCAAGAATTTTATTGTTGTAAGTGTTTATCAGTCAAAGTGGCATGGACTAAATGATTCAATAACTAGAGCAATGTCCCAGTTGTTTTCCCGAAATTTTGCACCATCGATCAGTCCTTTTAAATTTATGATTGGTGCAGTATAATTAATATTACAATGAAATAGTCATACAATTAGTAAGGTTAATTTAATAAATGGCAAATTCACTGAACGCTCCACAATTTTGTAACTTAACAATACACTTCAAAAAATATTTCAACTTGCATTACATTTATTTTTGTCTTGGATGTTATCTGAATTTTACCTAAAAAGAAAAACTAATACCTATGCCCAATGATGATAGGATACCTATCGAAAGTACTAGTATATTTATGGAACATACGGAATATCTAAAAACAAGGATCACATCATTCAATGTGTGGTTAGAAGGTTAATACTTTTAAATTTGTTAGCGAAGTGAATTCGCCATTTATTACATTAACCGTACTAATTTATTCTTTGTATGACTGCTTCATCATAATATATATATATATTACATGAAATGGATTAAATCTGACAGATATTTTAATATATTTTCTGTTTATACATTATTTTTATGGCCTGAATGTTTGAGAAATTTCATAGAAAATATGTTCTCCAACAGGAATCAAACCTGTATTGTATCTGACATGCTGTTTAACCATTCAGCCACAGGCTGGTAAATGTAATTAATACTGTTTAATTAAATATAGAGCATTTACTCAAATAAGTTGTATCCATAAAAATAATGTATAAACAGAATATATATATATATATATATATATATATATATATATATATATATATATATATATGATAAAAATATAGTTTTGTGGTATGCTATATTTATGGGTAAAAGTGCACAATATCAGAGATAGAGTATATGTAAACATCAAATATAAAACTGGACACTGAAGTCAATACTAAGCAGCAACAGTCTGTTTCATGCTTGAACACAATCTTCAGGCCATATACATTGTGCTTTGACTCAAATATTTATATATGCTGGTTATGGTGCATTATAGGTAATAAGGTCTATTGTAGAATCACTGCTAGGATGGAACACCATATGACCAGCTGGTTTTTCCTCCACTGACCTATTAGTGTTAGGTCAGAGGAGAGCTCAACTGTCAGGCTCTGGTCATCTAGTGTTTTGGAGGTCCCATATGCATCAGCATAGTTAGTCACAAAAGATCAGAGAATACTCTTTGACAGGTCATTTATGTAAAGTAGAAAAAGAGTTGAATCAAAAAGTGAGCCTTGGGGGATGCCTGCATTGATTTCAAAACTAACATTTATTCAGTATAATAAACATAAAACACATTGGGTAGAAAATAAGTAAAGCAAAATCTGTCTTAGACATTTTATGGTTATCATTGAGCAACTTCATGAATCTATTGAGAAATGAACTATGGAGATTAATTCTTATTCTTTGTGATGTGTCCTTGCAACACATGAACAATCATGACTCTCCACAAATTCTTAACCTTTATATCTTTTAGTATGTTTTGTCTTTTCACTCTATTCCTCTCACTCTTTGGTCTGTCATCCATTTACACAAGCTTGTTAGGTAGGTTTCCTTCTGTCCCTCTTGCCTTCAATATGTCCTGTGAGTGTCAAATTCTTCAAACATTCTTTCCTAATTATGTTTTCTAGAAATTTCAACTGTTGCTTTCTGATTCTAAGTATAACTGTTCTTTTTGTTTCCATTATATTTAAAAGATCCTCATTAATCACATGTTCAGTCCATAGTATTCTCAGCATTCTTCTGAAGAACCACAAGATATTAATTATGCTGCAGTTCTATAGAGATTAGTATTATATGATGATTTTTTTCAAATACATTATCACATATTATAAACATTATTTCCAAATATAAAAAACAGATTTTCTCAAAAAATCTGTAAATAAACCTTGAAAATATATCCTTCATCAATTGTCAATTTCTATATTTCAATGTAGAATATATATGACCCCTCCTATTTCTTCCTTACTAAAATGTCTCAATAATAACTCATGGATTTTATGTGAAGTTGGGGTAGATGGTAGGCTAATGTTTACACAAACAACCCTAACTCCATATTGTAATATTAGATACAAATATGGGTGGAGGTCTTGTATACCATCAAATACAGTTATTCTCAGCAAAAACAAAACAAAAAACAAAAAAAAGAAAAAGAAAAAGTAAGCTGTTTTTGCAACAGCATTTCATGAAACAGTCAATTTCCTTTTCTAAATATTATGGAATTGAGGTTGTAATTATTAACAAATATATATGAATTATTTCATTATACCTACAATACAATTTTAATATGATTTTTTTCTTTTTAAATCTAAGAATATATATATGTCAATATTATTTACCTTTTGTTGTTTATAATTCTTTACACATCAACATGTAACAATACTGTTTTCCTGTTAATATAGCTATGATTAAAATATATGTATTAATAATACAATATTCATTAATATAAAAACATTATTTTTTATGATGACTTAACATTTAATCTATTTTATCTGTCAATATTTGTACTTACTTTATAATATACATATTATTTAAAATCTATACACATATTTTGTGTATTTATATTTTCTTTGTAACTTTTTCTGTGTATTTTTATACTAGAGTTATCTTTGTGCTAGCAACGCCAGTTGGCAGTGTTTTTGTTTTGATAATGGTAGACTATTAATATTTTTAAAAATCATATTTATATTAAAATCATATTTATATATCTTACAAAGTTGCTTAATTTTAGACCAGTTCCGTGAATCTATCAAGAAAACTGGCAGCAGATCATGAAATCAATCTTGAGTACTAAACAGACTGAGTGACTGTCTCATTTATTGCTTATTTTAGCACATGCACAATTATTGAGCATAGTATTACAGCAATTTGCTATTGTTGACTGCCAGATGATTGCTACTACAAGCTGAACCACCCAAATTTTTTTTGCAGAGGGAATTACATGAATGACCCAATACCAAGACAGAATGAACAACTATGATATAATAGCAAAAAGCTTCAGTAAAAAACAGAAATGACAAATAAAAAGTTTTAACTCTTTAGTTTTCCTGCACTAAAATGAACTTTTCTTTTATATATTTTCACTGAGTTGTGAAGTTCTAAAATGTAGACTATGTTTTTGAAGTAAGATTTTCAATCAAATTTATGAACTTGATATAACTTAAAAAAAAGGATAGAAATACTATGTGGACACATACAGATCTCTGTAATATGTTCAATAATGGGCAAGAATATAAAGTGACTGAATTGAAAGCATCAAATCACTGCTAAATCAGTGTCTTGCAATATTTGTATTACTTCCAAGTCAATGAAGTCAATAAAAACACACTTATCTGTATAACAAACATTCACATAAAATTTTTTTATATATATGTGTGCATGTATCTATGTATGTATCTATTTATATAAGCATTAAAATCTATATGCAAAAACAAATTTACTCTTTATATACATATAAAAAGAAAAATCAGATATTTACATAAATATGCATATGTTAGTATATACAGTAGTAGTCAAAAGTGATGCCCAGCCAAGAAATATTAATACATTCACCTTTTATTAAAACATATTGAAAATTTTGTAGGCATATTGGGAAGTTATGCTTGCAGTATGGTTTCAATTATTCTGTTTGCCATATCATTTTCAGCCAAGCTGTCATTCAAAGTACACAATCATTTCTTCAAATTCATAATTGTTACAAGTATGTGAATCACTATTTGGCAGCTACTGTCTATACTATGACACATTATTGTGTTTGTTTTGGTGAAAATGCTCAAGAGAAAGGAGTTGTCCATTGTAACAAAAGGGGGTCTTTGGATATTGCTTGTACATTGAATTCGAACATTTGTACTATTCAGAGAAAACAATGTAAAATATGGTTAATTAAAATAAAAACTATCAAGCATTTTCATCAGAGGATGAAAATATATGACTGCATCAAAATAGCTTTCAAAATTCTGAATGAGACGTTCAATGAAAGAAAATCTATTTCATCTCACACTCTAAAATGATGGCTTCAAGAGTTCAAAGGTTGGGTAGTAGTAAAGAAATTATTTAGTAGTTCTGTCAATTACAAAAAACATCTTGTTTCTGCTAAAATCATAAAGATTGAACTGTGGAAGACTGTCTTTGATAACCTGACAAATCAAAGTTCAACATAATTGCATCAGATGCTGTCAGTTATGTTGGAAGAGGGCCAAGAGTTCATTTTGATGTCAAATATATGTGTAGTATTATTAAACATAATGGTATGGGTATCCATGTCTACAACCAGTGTTAGAAAGATTTATAAAGTACTTTGAATCTTAAAAATGGACCAATACTTGGACATCTTGCAGAACACAATGCTTCTGAGTATAGAGAATCTGTTTGGAGATTGAACATATTTTTAACACAATAATAATCTCAAATAGTGTATAAATGATGAAAAAATTTCTTGCTGGCTTGTATTTGGAAGTTCTCAACAAATGATATAATATTTTAATGGTCATGTGGGGCAGGTAGAAAGTTTTCTTAATCTTAAAATGGAAGAATCAATAAGAATTACTAATGAACATGCATTATCACGTTAAAATTTATATTATTCAAACCAGCTTACTCATTAGTATTTGGTTTAGTGAAAATATGACTGTGTAGCAGATTTACCTGAATTATATAAATAATATACACCAAATAAATTAACAAATAAGTCAATACTTGAATCATACCCCCCCCCAAAAAAAAACAGAAGTCATATTATAGGTCATGTACAATATTAGGTGACCTCAAACTAGCCACCTCTGAAGTGTGAATGCACACTTGACAACAAAGTCACATCAAAATTTTTAAAATCTATTAAAAATCAACTATGAAATTTCAATAAAATTTTTAGTACTTATCCATTTATAAAATGTGAAAAGAAAAATTTAAGAAAATATTTTTTAAGTCAATCAACGAATTCCCACAATTTAATTTTATGAAATCTCTATAAATAGCTAGACTTAACATTTATTTTCAGGATCATCACTGTGAAAACATTAAGAATCCACTTTAGTAAGTGAAGATACTTAAAAAGAAAGTAAATAATACATTTTTTTGACAGGTGGAGTGTTTTCAGCTATTTTATTGCCTATCAAGTCAAAATTCATAGAGATTAATGTTAATAATATTTGACAGTAAGAGAAACTTGCATTTCTGCTACAAATATATCATCAACTTATGAAAACTAATAAACTTCATGATCCAAAACCTTTAGGTAGCATTCCAAGCATTTTTTGTCTTTTAAAATATCAATGGTGTTCTGGGTTTGACCTTGCCTTCTTCAGTGCACATACTAAGATCTTATTTTTTACAACAATGTAACAATCCTGTTCAAGATCAAATTCTACAATGTAATTTTCTTACTCTCACCAGCATATAATTCCACTTATGAAACATTTTTTTGGGGCACTTTTTTAAACATCTTCATTAGACCACCAAATCTCTTACCAATCAATTAATTAATACAATTATTTAATCTATACTAATAAAATAATATTTTTAATAAAAGAAATGTTCAAGGTAATTTTTAATTAATTTTAAGTAATAAAATAATATTTTAATAAAGTAAATATTGACAATAAAAGTTATATTTAATTTATAGTAATAAAATAAGTAAATTAGAATATTACTTTTTTCATTAAAAATATTACTTATAGCTACAAATTAAATAAATAAAAATATTACTTATTTTCTCTATGACTTTAGTCAATATGCACAGTTGTGACATTTTCTTCTGACTTTTTTCCATATTTTTCCTATGAGTTTTTCTTACAAGCCACTCATCAACTCTGTCAACATGACATGACATACATAGTATGTAAACAAATCTCTCACCAATCTTGGTAAACTTACTACCATTACAGAGGAATAGTTAATAATATTTTATTATGTGCTTCACTGATAACATACTGACAAGTAATACATAAAGATATTATCTTATTACTCATAATACATTCAAAGTATTTATTTCAATGTATTGAATTCATTGTATTAATATGGTTTGGTAGCATGGGGATTATCTTGTACTACTGCTTGGAGCTAAAACTAGAATTTAGACTGAAATTTGAGTTTCATTTTATCTGAAACTTGCCATATCTACAAAAATATACTGTAAATGGAATTTTATTTTTATTCTAAAGTGCAAAATACTATTTCACAGTCAAAATGTTTTATACAATGCCAGTCTCAGTTATTGTAATATCTACTGCAACTACTAGAACAGCTATTGCTACTATGCTCACTATCATTCTTTAAACTGAATATTGAATGAAGAAAAATGCAATGCCTAACATCTTTATGAATATATTTCAGAAATAGTTTCATATTCCTATCAACTTTTTCAGCAAAAATGAATTAGTAATGACAATTAGAGTAGCTTAGAAATATTTAGCTTTTTATTCTCATTTGTATTGACCAAATAGAAAGCTCTTGAGCATGGGTATGTGTGTGCTGGCTCTATTTATT
This sequence comes from Acanthosepion esculentum, assembly GCA_964036315.1. Taxonomy (NCBI): domain Eukaryota; kingdom Metazoa; phylum Mollusca; class Cephalopoda; order Sepiida; family Sepiidae; genus Acanthosepion; species Acanthosepion esculentum. The sequence goes on from CAXIWW010000979.1 coordinate 110,219, forward strand.
TATTTAACTTTCCCCCTTTCCCTAGTGTATAAGAAATAAAATAAATTGTCAGTATTAACAGTAGTTTAGTTTTCAACTTGTTTTTTATTTTCAGAGATAATGCAACTTATAACTAAGTTAAGACTTAATAGTTATGTATAGGCTGTTCCCTAACTATACCATCCAAAATTCCTGCATTCAAATCACATGTGCACTTACTTTAATTTTATATTTCAAATCACTCTGAGATTTTATTTACCATTTCCTTTTTTATTCGTATCTTTCTTTTTTCTCTTCTCATTTCTTTCTTTTTCTCACATTTCTTTCGTTTTACCTTTCTTTTTTTCTCTCTTCTCATCTCATCTCATTTCTGTTTTCGTTTTTTTTTTTTTTTTTTTTTAAATAAGAGTAGATTGGTTTGCCTATTGCCTAGTTCACACTTCTTCCTTATCTTTTGAGGAAAAGAAGTTTATGCCTTGTTTCCTTTAGAACAGGGTTTCTGGTTTCTTATTCTGAGGCTTTAATAAAAGCAGCTCTCAAATTTTTAGCAATATGACTGGCTGGTGGCTGCTACTCTTTATATTGAGGGTATTGGGTTGGCAGTTTTCTGACTGCTGCATCCTGACTGATAGCAAGGATCCCAAACTCTTTTTTTTGTGCTTTTTAGGAGGCCCATGGTTCACTTGGGTCAGAACATAACAGATCTTGCCAATGCAAAGACAGAACTGAAATGAGGCAGAATTGCCCAGCAACATGGGTATCAACATTGACAGCACATGCATATGAATGGGCACATGCACAGTAGGTATCCAGGCATTAAAACATGGAGCTAATTTTCTTTGATACAAAGCAAGCAAGTCTCAATTCAAGTTAGCCTAATCACTTGCAGTTCACCATTATCAGTTTATGAAGATTTTTGATTTGGAAGTCTTTTTATCGAATGCTTATGTGTGTTGCAGAAAACTCTGCCGCAAGCCGGTAATTGTCCACTCTTGCCTTAGACAATAGGTAGCAACTGTTATTCTTGGCCTTTTCTACATTAAAAGTCTTCCTATAACGACAACAATTAATAAAAATAAAAATAAATCAGTTTCCAAAACCTAAACCTCTCAACCTTTCTTTCTTCAATATTAATGGTATTTGTACTAATTTTTGTAGTGTAGAATCTTTTCTCTTGGAATGCTCTCCAGACATCTTAGTACTCAGTCAAACTAACTTTAAGTTCTCAATCACTACCATTGAATTCTCTGCTCAATTTTCAGTAGCTCAATCTCTCAGTCAAATAGTAGTTTTCCTTACTCATGTCATGCTTAGAAACTATGTCCTCTTGGTAACTTGAATCATGCAGTAGTGTCTGTAGATATTTCTTTCTACTCATCTATTAGGCAAAAACTCTCAAGTGACAAAATATCATTTGTTACCAATGTTCTGATTGAGATTCATTTCATGATTTTCTTCACAACACCTCTTGGAGTGAAATTTTTAATCTTCCCATTGAAAACTGTGCCACCAAGGTTTCTTCTTGGATGAAAGTAGCAATCTTCTCCTTGATCATGTCTGCCTGTTCAGTCACTATAACCCACAGGAATCACTTATTCCAGCTATATCAACATGATAGATTGGATCATAACAGTGTCTCTTTGTATCTGCTTGTAATTTGTGTAAGTGTGCCCTCAACAAGTCTAAGTCAATGTTTACTGATAAAATGAAACACTGTATACCTCTTACAAGTTTGATTCTCATTATTACTCTGTAAAAGTGTGTTAAACAAGGGTAAATCCTCAATCCCTCATCTCTTCAATCAATTTAAATCTTCAACTGATAAAGCAAAATACTTTACTCATAAATTCTCTTCCAATCCCACTTTTGACTCATCCGGAGTATCTTTGATTTTCTACCTAGAATGGAATCTCTACTGTATGATACTCATAACTCCACCATGGTCTCTGCTATCATCTCCAAATGAGATCATGTACACTTGATGGTCTGCTTGCAATTGTCCTAAGGAACTATGTTCATGAACTGGCTCCTGTTCTCTTTAAACTCTACAATAAAGGCCTGGCTGCTCCTTGTTTTCCAGCTTGTTGGAAACCCTCTTCCGTAGTTCCCATCTTTAAGAATTCTAGTGAACCATCTGGTTACTTGAATTATTGTCCTATTAGTCTTTTACCTCTTTTTGACAAAGTACTAAAGGCTCTAATCAACTATGAATTGGTTAAATATCTCACTTCACATGGCCTTCTTTCATATAAACACTATGGCTTTCATATCTCTAGGTCAACTGCTGATATGTTAACAAAAGAGTCTATCAAGCTTTAAATAAAAATGGTGAGGTTCAGGCTGTGGCTTTAGATATCTCAAAGGTGTTTGACAGGGTTTTGTATGCTGGCCTTCTCAAGCTGAAGATCACTGGTGTATCTGTCTGAATTTTTTATTTGATTCATTCTTACTTAACAAATCGGGTAATGAAAGTCATGTTGAACAGCCACTTTTCTAGATCCTTTTACATTAATGTGGAGGTAGAGTCTCCCAGGGCTTTATCCTTGGACCTATTTTGTTTCTTATCTTCATCAACAACCTTCACGGTGTTATCAATTACCAACTCAATATTTATGCTGATAACACAACTATTTACTTGTTTTAATACTAAGTCTGATAGGTCCGATAAAGTAGACCTGCCAGCTGATCTGAAAAATGACTTCTAATTAGTTGTTAACTGGGGCAAGAAATGGCTTGTAAATTTTAACATTTCTAAAATGAAACTACTATCTTTTAGTCATCTTAGAGAATGATTTTTACCTTCCATCAACAAGGTTGATGCTAACCTCCAGGAGAGCAACTCATTGTGCCTTTTTGGTTTCACATTTTCCACTGATATGAAGTGGAATGATTATATTGAATCAGTTGATAGATCTGCTGCTCAGAAAGTTGGTTCTCTGTGTCATGCCAAACAATTCTTCTTGTCAAGGTATATCTAGCACATTTATAAGTCTACCATTCATGTGTACATTGAATATTGCTGCTATAACTGGTCTGGTATATATCTTGAGATTCTTAACAACGTCCAAAGAAGAGTCTGTAATGTTATCAGTCATGGCCTGGCATCTCTACTTGTCACTCTCCCATCACTGTGACATGGCTTCCCTCTGTCTTTTCTATAAATATTTTCATGGAAATTGTTCTAATGATCTTTTCTCCTTGGTAGCTTGACAAGATAAATTTAAGCACACTACTAGATTGGTAATTAGGTCTCACTGTTTTACTGTTGAAATAGTTAGATGTAATCGTAACTTCTATTCTCATAGTTTCTTTTCTCATGCTTCTTGCCTGTGGAACTCTCTTCTGGTTTCTTGATTCCCTCATCAAAAATTTAAATCCAATGTCAATTGTCATTTTCTATCTTCTTGTATATGGTTCTTTTACTGTCCTTTCCACTCACTAATGTCTTCTCATTCTCTTTCACTCTCAGTAACCTTGTGTTTTAATGACACTATTGTTTCGTTTGCTAAAAAAAATTATTTACATTATTAAATGTTAATTTTTTTCTAGCCCATCAAGTAGCCCATTTTTGTTTAGCAAATAAATCTCATATTAATTATATATGTGTGTGTGTGTGTGTGTGTGTTTTGTGATCTACTCATAAAGTTCTAACTTACTTTCTCAGATTAACAGTGTCAGTATTTTGGAATAACTCTATATTTAAAAATAATCCCTTAGCCTTTTGGATCTGCAAACGAAGAAAAAAAAATTCTTTTCTTTTTCAAAGATGATTATTTCTGTTTTTTCTTAACTCTTAAGCAAGGGCATCATCAACTGATGTTTCCTTGGAGATCAATAGATATCAACTAATGATTTAAACATTTCCCAATGATATGAGTATTATTCATTTATGATTTGAGTCAAAATGACTAATTGGCAACTCTACAATTCATGATGTTACTATTTACTAGGTTACTTCATTTTCTGGAGTATTTGTCTGCAAATAAAGTTGGAAGAACAAGACAAAGATAGTACTACATCTGCATGCATTTTTCTAGAAGAAAAAGAAGGTAAAGAATACACAACTTCATTGTGTATGAAATTCTTCAAAGAGTATTATACTTTTAAATATTAAATTTACAAACCTAAATATCATTTCTGTAGTTTTTGTATACAGTGTAACCCGGATATAAGAGACCCTGACATAAGAGAAACCCCGGATATAAGAGAAATTTTCTATGGTCCCAAATTAGAGCCAGTGTTAATGTATATATAATAGACAAAACTCGGATATAAGAGAAACCCGGATATAAGAGACTTCTTCTCCGGTCCCGACAACTCTCTTATATCCGGGTTACACTGTATAAGTGAAAATAAGCATAAAACTACTCTTAAAAATTATATCTGCTGCTTGCTTTTTTGTGTTTATCAAGAAACAAATGTCTCAGACTTTATTCCTTCAAAATTCAGCACTCCAAATTTTTACTTTACATTGCCATTAATTTGTGCTGATGTGATTGTCTTTGAGATGTTCTTTTTGATTTGCAATTTTCTTATTTCAATGTTGAATTGATAAATATATTGAGTTATCTATTATATCAATGAACAAACATGATTACAATATTTTGGTAATGTCACCTAATGCTTGATTTTTTTGATTGTGACTTGTAAAAACTAATTTGAAAATTGAAATATTGATTACATGAACATATAGAATTCATTGTATTGCTATTTTTAAGACTAATTTTTACTTATGTCTGTCATTACTTTCTTATTTCAGTAGTTCAGGGCTTCTGTGGGTGTCTGTTTTAATTTTTAAAAGTTGGGCCATAGTCTGTTGAGGTAGTCAAAGAAAGATGACTCAGACAAAAATTATTGAACCTATAAGATTTCTACCATAAAAATTACATTGATCAAGATTAAGAATTCCTTCACCTATTAAAAATGTGTAAACAAGAAGTTTCCATGTTTTTAGAGAGTTACAATGTGAGAAAATCCATCATTAGGAAAAAATATCAAACACTTAAAAAAAAATATCTGATCATTTTCTTTCTTTTTTGTAATCAGTGAATCATATAATTGTAAAATTAGTGACACCCACAAAGACACACATACACATACACACATGTATACATATATAAACCAATAATTGAGAGAAAAATTTAGATTATGCACAAAAATTTTCAGCAATGTAAAAATATTAAATGAAGTTACCGAAAAGGCTGAAATTGAATTAAGATTTTTTAAAAATTCAAAAGAAACTTATGAATAAACAGAAAGGGAAATTACACATTAACAAATTTTAGGGAAAAGAAATGAGAAAAAAATTCTACTTAAAAGCATATAAATGGTCTGCCAAAGTACATGCCTACTTGCCACTAATACAACTAAACTTTTGAAAATTTTGAAACATGACTAATGCTATGCACAAAAATCAAAAGTATAAAAAATTAAAATAAAACTGAAACAAATTCCAGTAAATTGATGTGATAAAAAAGCAATAATGAATATGCAAGCCAAAACATTGGAAAGGAAAAAATGTCAGCATAAAAAAACATCTTCAAAAAAATTAGACCATGTCCATAATATAAATTTTATAAGTATATAGCTACTTGAAGAAAGATCTTTTGTTTTGGTTTGAAAAACAATAGTCCTTCAAGATGTTTGTCTACGGATAATTTCAGTATATAGTATGGAACTTGAGCACTCTCACTCAGCAGAATCATACTTTGAATTGAGTTTGGACTTGTGAAAAAGACTAAATGGCTAGACAGTGAATTTGTAACTAAAAGTTACTAATCTTTTGCTAGTTTTATTTTCATTTTTTTAAACTCCAAGTCAGGTCATATTTTACATTATTTAACTATTATTTATGCTGCATGTATTATAAAAAAAGTTGTTTGTAATAAAAAGAGAAAAGTAGTCTTTAATGATATTAGAAATTGTATCCCAGATCTTTGGGAGTCTGCTTGACAGGGACAATATGGATTAGGCCACAAAACTCTCATCAGACATGCTCTCAAGGATATGGTTTACAAGCTCAATTTGTCAAAAGCTATCCAACCTGTTGTTTACTTAACCACCATAGAATATAAAAATGACTTGAGTGTTGCAATAAAAAGCAACAAAAATAGGATGAAAGGAAGTCAAAAATTAACAATGACAAATATTTATCTCAGAAATGTGGACAATTTAAGTTACTGAAAAATTTGAAATTTCATTCCAGTGTCTGGTTTACTAAAAATGATCTCAAACAAAATCAAAGACTTCTTTCCTCCAAACAATTAAATAAGTATGTGTAAAATCCTCAGTATCCAACTGGGAAAATGCCTATCAATCTGGTTTATTTAGTAAAGTAATAATTTGAAATTTAAAGGTTCATAAACTTTTGTATGGTAAACTTCAACAAAAACTTGTAAAACTACATTTTCCAACCCAAGAATTGTGAATATTATCATTATAAAACCTAATAGTGTTAGATAGTACAAATAACTCATAAAAAGGTTAAATCTGTTCACTTTGAACCAAACTTGCTAAAGTTACATACATATGAGACCACAAAGTTCAAAATGTTAAAATTAACTAATTATTCAAGATAGTAATTAGATAATTGTTTACACTGATCATGGTTCCTAAAACAAAGTTATTATCTTTTCATCCAATTTTGTGTAAAATTGTTGGTATATTTGGGGAGGGTGAGCATGTATCTTCAGGATGTTGGTTATCATATCTCTCCACATTCCTTTTCATTATTATCAGAATTGCCATCACTTTTAGGAAAGAATACAGTGGTTTCCCATTGCCTTATCCAGTTTTGAATTCAGACTAGCTGCCACTCAAGGATAAAAGAGCCTAGTCTACCCTACTCTTTAACCTATAACTTTGAGAAGGAGTCAAGCCTTTTCCATGAGCATTTATACAAATTTGAATGCAACAAACTCGGCCAGAATTTGAACTCAGTTTACCAATTTCCCCTTCCACACCAATAACTGTTATACTATTTGTACATCCATTGGTTTACAAGTACAAAGATTACTTATTTAATAGCCGCTGTGAAGGTTTTCATTTAAATATATTTTCATGCTACATTATTGGTCTTGTGCTGAATGTAGAGGATTGGGAATAATAATCATAAATTATAAGTCTGAATTACATAACCAGATATGTCAGTATGCAATGACCATGACACAGGTGAACATGGGTACAAATGCGTGCTGAGAAATTATCGACTGACATTTGTTCATATGTTCCAAGTATGATCATGAACTAAAAAAAATATGATATCTTGAAATAATTACATTGATATTTAATTTCACAAATTCATACAAGCATTCAGTTTGCTGAACAGTGAAAAACAAGTTGAAATATTAAAAATGGAAGACTATTTCTATATATAATTGAAAAGTCATTTTTATAGGGAAAACCTAACCAAATATTTATAGTAGATCATAAATTTATATCAAAAGAAGCTTTTCAAATTTGTTGTAGTCTTTTAGAAACAAACACTGAAATATACAAATTTAGAGGTTAACAAACATCATTCAGGTGATTCATTATACGTAAGTATTTTAATGATGTTTGGTATAGATAAAGTAATTTCAACAAAAATAGATTAAATTGTTTGGGTCTCTTAAGTTATCAGTTCTTTCCAACTATTAACAATTGGTTTCAGCAATATCATAAAATATTCACCAAAATAATTGCAACGAAACTTGATTAAGGTTAGCTTTTATACAAACTGGAAAATGAGATTCCAAAATGATAACACTGATGATAACCAATCTTGCAAAATTAACAAAGCAATTTTAACTAATCTCCATCTGGACTCATACAAGTACATGCACAACTTACAAGGGGGGATAACACATATGCACACCACACATGCATGGATACACCAAAAATGGACACAAATGAAAGAAAAGTATAGCTGCAGGAAATAAATGAAATAAATAAATGAAATAATTCTTTTCTTTTTCTCTTAAATAAACTCAACACATAGAAGGAAGCTGTGTAAATATATAAATATATAATTGTTTTTTTTTCTAAGTTGGTTCACCAACTCTAACCTTGAGTGTCCACGTTGAGCTGTAGTATTGTCCAGATTTTCAGATGCCGTGCTAGTTGATAAATTCCCTGTAGTCCTCTTTCTCACTTGTTTTTGATGACCTTCTTTCCAGTATTTCCGTTTGTTAGACTCATCCCGCTTGTTAAGTTCCAACATTGATGACTTCACCTTCCCAGTGTCATCCCTTTCCCTCCATTTGCGGCGTTCCTTTGCCAAATACTCGTGTCTTTTAGAGGGCCCAGCATCGCGACATGCACGATGACGCCGTTGCTTTTCAGAAGAGGCAGCTGCACTTGCAACAGATGCCATTTGCTTAAATAGAAAAGTAGTCACTATTTTTAACATCAGTGTATTCTTAATAATGATTATTGCTCAATGTTTGTTTACTTGGACTGTTATACTAATTCTCTGATCATTGGTCATATTGGTGAGATCAAAAAAGTATTTAGATACATAAATGTTTTTTATACTTACATAGTATAGATTAGTCTGAAATTAAGATGTAATGTTTTTGTTTTTTGGGATATGAAATTTAAGAATATAAAATGTTATAAATATATTAAGCTCTATAGGAAGAAAACAAAAATAACAGTAAAAGCATGAATCTAACAATATTTACTTGCAAAAACCATTTTTTTTTTGCATTTACTGTTTGAAGATGTTTTTTTTCATAATGCTTCAAATAATTTGTAATTAATTTTTATCCAATCATCTTCATGAACAAAATTTAAATCTTTTCAAAATTTCTTGCATCCTTCTGACAAATACATAAACTTCAAATTTTGATGACAAGGTAAAAATTGTTCAAATGATTCATGGTCATAAAACAACATGAGAAATTGCTAGATTCCTTACAAGAGATCATTGTATAATCTAGAAATTTATAGAAAAACTTGTTGCATACAGTATGTGATCTGACAAAAGGAAAATATGGATTTGGTTTTTGCTCAGCAAATAAAAACCCAACTGAAAATACATGCAGAGTAATAGAGAAATTATCGAAAGTTGTTGGGTCTTCAAATGTACCTAAAACATCACAATACCACATACTGAAAGAATGTACACCAAGGTAATTGCTTCCTCTTCTGTGTATGTGCATCACCACATTAAGCAAGTCAACTGGAACAAACTAAATTTGAAACTGTATTTCTAGAAAGTACTGTTGAAAGATAAGTGAAAGGCAACAATGACCAACTCAGACAGTTGAAAAAAGGTGTAGTGTCTGAAGAAAGAACCAATTTACTTGAAACATCAGCAGAGTACAGGGGTCTTGTCATGGGTAGGAATCACAGGTAAATGAGTTGGCTGGCTCCTAGAAAGTGGATGATGGTGTTAAAAAGAACTCTTCTGTCTATATTGATTTCCTAAAGGCCATCTTTCATACATGACTGCAGTAGAAGGCAGTGGCATTCAAAAAAGTTTATTTTCATGCATGATCCAACTTATATTGCTAGTGCAACTAATGAATACTTAGGTAAATTAGGGTTGAAAAACAACCAGTTTATGGTGTAGCTTCCAGGTTTCTCAGATTTAAACCCCATTAAGACCCTATGGAGTACTGTCAAGAGTAGTGTTTATAAGGACACCAATCAATTTGTCTCCAAAAATGAACTTTGAGTAGCAATATAAACTGTTTACAAAGCTATTACCCCAGAAAAAATTATCAAATTAACTTCAAGTGAGTGTAGGTTGCTTTAAATCATTAGAGAGAATGGAAATTAGTAAATAATATGTTTCTGTTTTGCTGTTGCATCTAGATTCCCATGAGCAATTTTGTTATGTCATTTCTTTGACTTAACTATTGTTAGGTTATCCATTGATTCTTTTTTTTCCTTACATATATCTATAGAAATTCTTTTTGAGGTTACTTCATAAAAAGAGAAATGGTATAATATATATATATATATATATATATATATATATATATATATATAGGCATAAACTCAATTCTATTTCAAGCTGCGATCTAAGATTTCAAGATATTTCACATACACCTGTTTTAGCAAAATGTTTTAATTTTTCAATCATTAGTTTTATAATTATTCTAATTTTTCTTATTTGCATAACATTTTGATATGGACTGTTTATGTATATAAGTATATTTAAGCAACAAGAATTTATTTAAACAAATTATTTTGTTAAATTCAACTGACAAAGTCTGCTTAGTTTTTCTAATTTTCAAATTTTATTTGGTTGTGTAACTTATTTGAAAATAAAAATTGTGGCTAAACTGTAAACCCTTCAAAGTTCATGTTTTTGTTTGAGTAGTTTTGACTTTGTCATCTACTATCAAAAATTATATATAGTCAGTATGACAAACAAGACTTTATTGGTTACATCCTGGAATTTAAATATATTTGTATCATATAAGCGATGTCATGTGTAAAAATGCTTTGCAAAGCTTGATAACACTGGAAAATGAATGTATGAAATTAATTTACATGTATTATTATTTTACATATACATCAAATATTTTATGCACATTTTAAAATCATGTTTCCTGTGGTGAAAGATATTTTGTATTTATTTTATATATATATATATATATATATATATATATATATATATATATATATATATATATATATATATATATATTTGACATCAAATCAGATTATGTTAATTTCAGACAAATTTATACTATAGAAATATAATATTTTGCAAGTATCCAAATAATATTTCCACCTCAGTGTATGTATGTACACATATACATTTTGATTGCTTTTTTCATTTAAAAGGTCAAAAAACCATTTCAAAACAAGAATTTTAATACACACACCATCTATTTTTTCACATTCATATAAACATTTTCTCTACATTTCAATGAAAAAGCTGGGGCCTGAATTTGTTGCCAGTTTGATCAGTCACATTAGGTATGTTTAACTTGAAAGCTAAAATTTCAAATTTAATATCATACCACCAAAGTATTGTAAATATTTCACTTACACATACATATTCACCTGCAATATCATTCACACACACAAAGAGCATAAAAAAAGAATTGAATCCAAATCTCTTAGGACCTTGTTAGTCCTACTTACTGTAATAGCATTTGGTTAATTGTTAAAATAAGTATTTGTAAAAATGATTAAACCCTTACACCATTTCACAAAAAGAAAATGGGTAGAAGTTAGATTAATTAAAATACTGCAGTTGTGAAGAAAAAAAAAGTAAGAAATAGAAAATGAAACAGTCCAAATAAACAAACTTCCAATAAAATTTTTAAAGTGAAGTTTATTTTTATTCCTTTTTTTGTTGTCATATTTAATTGACAAAAAAAGAGAATGAACATGAAGAATCAATTTAAAGACATTTATCCTTGTCCTGTCTTGTTTTTCATTCTTTCCTAGTCAGATGTTAAAGAAATGCCCAACATTTTCAATAATATATAATAATCAGCTCTTAACCGAAAAACTTTGTTGCTCATGAAATAATTTTATTATATAAATTGGAGAAGCAGTGCACAAACATTAAATGAGTTTTTGAGTTATTTTCAACTGTTTGACCAAGACAGTAATGAAAAATATTTTAAGCAGTATTGGCAAGTTCCAACTGGAAAATATTATTTAATTTTGATCAGACTTCAATCTTCAGATGATACTATTAGAGATATTGAAGTGATACTATTAGAAATATCGAAAAAAGATCTATTTAAATACAGCTTATTGAACACAAAAATGTGATGATATTTATTTATTTATCAGTATCCTTATGTTTGTTGTTTTCATACAATGTTTTGTGCAGCATACTCTCCAGTCATCATCATCAGGTATATATCACATTCAGCAAGTGACCGTAACAATAAAATTAATGATATTGATTTGAATGAATCAGCAAGTGACAATGGTGACTTGACACACAATTCCATACAAAATATTTCTACTTAACAAAAAAAATAACTTTTCAGTAAAATATCATAGAAAAAAAACAAAACAATGCATTGAATAATTTCTCTTTCATTTAAGCCTTGTATTCATTCAAATCCCATAATCAAATAATAGCTTTAAATTGTCTGCATTTCTTAGATGAAACACTCATTATCATTAATTTTTGATGGCAGTATCAATTATTTTAATATTATATAACTATTGTAAATTATATCTATTATTATAAATGATTTCAGGATGTATATTTTTCTTTCAGTATTTTGAGTTTATACATTGATGTGTGAAAAAATCATGAGATAACAGTATATAAAAGTAACAGTATGTGGTACCTGTCATAAGCTATAACTAGCTAGAATCATTCACTACTATTTCTCTAGTAGTTTAGTCTTCAAGGTCAGGACTAGTTTAGCCTCCAGTTGTATCAACTGCTATTTTTTATATGGTGGAGATTTGCATATGAATACAACATTCTCCCCTACATTTTGTTTTTTGAAAATGAAAATTTGAAATGCTTTATTTCAGCATAATAAAAGGAATACAGTTTCAAAAACAACCAAATTAATTAAATTGGGTGGGGGCATTTTTTTCAAGTGAAGTTACAAGTTCTTGGTTCAACCTCTTTAGTTGAATCGCTGGACACTGGTTGTGGTACAGTATCTTCTAATTTTGGTATGTTATTTCTATCCAAATCTGGTATAGGGCTATTTGAGACTATTGTAACTGCTTTTGGTTTGGAGATTGTTGTTCCCTCCCCAGTTGGAGTAAAGTGATGTAGAGAAACAGTACTTTTTTTGACGTTTGGTAAATTAACAATAGTGTAATCTGGATTCGCCTGAATTAGCTCAACTTCTCATACATTTGTACTTGTTATTCTGAATGTAATTTCTCAGGGGCACTTTCCCAGAAATCATCAACCACAAAGGAACAGATCTTCTGGAGGTAGATTTTCTCAGATAAGAAAACATTTGTTCATGAGGAGTACAATGCATGGCTGTACACAGTAAAGAATGAATTGAGTGGAGAGTGTCAGATAAAATGGTTTTTCATTGATGCACAAGTAAAACTCTTGATTTTAAAGCTAAGTTGATTGTCCTCCACAGAGTTTGATTCAGTTTCTCCACTTGACCATTTCCTCATGGATTGTCCACAGTAGCTATTCCTTCCTCTTGAAAAAATCTTCTTAACTCCTCCAAACTAGGTCCTCTATCAGAGTGTATATAACTTGGCATACCAAATATGCAAAATAATTTACTCAAGCAAGTCAATACAGTTGTAGTGAGCATATCCCTACACTCAAAAGCAAAAAAGGAAATGACTACATTCATCAATGATAGTCAATATTTGTTTCCTCCTCAATTTGAAGGAAGCGGTCCCTTGGAATCTATATTCAATCTTTTGAAAGGTTGAATGTTTTTGATTAATTTGCCTCCTCCTCTCACAAATCTTGGCTTTTCTAAGGCACACACATTACATTTTTCAGTCATTCTCTTTACTTCCTCTCTTGAGTAGGGCAAATTTCTTGACCTGATAAAGTGCATCATTCTTGATACTCAAGGACGACATAGATTATTATGTAATTCTTTAAGCTCAATATTTATGACAGAAGTGCAATGTACTCTCATTAATGCATCTTGGGATTCATTTTTGATGCTTGGTCTATATATGATACCATATTTGAAAGTGGAAAGTTCAATTTGCCAGCAATGAATTTTGTCGTTTTTGGTCTTCAATTTTATGCTTATCAAAAATGTAGAATAGGGCTTTTTGGTCCGTAACAAGAATAAAATATTTACTTTTTCTGGTAATGACTCCATTCCCAGATTGCTTTGATGATTGTGTTAGCTTTTTTCGCTACTGGGGAGTGGTTTTGTTCAGAGGGGTTTTGAGTTCTGAACCAGAATGCAACAGGCCTACCTCCTTGATTTATTATTGCAGCTAAGCACACATAGCTAGCATCAATTTCAAGGGGGTTTTCCTGGTCTAGAGTGTGTACTACAGGTCTTTCTAATTCCCTTTTCAAATATTCAAAGGAATCTTATTTTAGCAGGTAAGAAGAATATAGTGTTGTTATTTTGTGTGTGAATTTTTACCAAATAGTTTGGGATCCAACAATTGTGACGATTCTCTTCTGAACTTTTCATATTACCTGGAGGAAAGAGTTCTCGCAGAGGTCTCATCCTTTCAGCATCTAGTCTATTGGTCCCTCTACTTACTTCATAGCCCAAAAGTGTTATTTTCATTACTCTGTAGACACATTTATTCTCATTTAAGGTGAGACCATACTTTTCAATCAGTTCTTTGAATCTTGCCAAGTTAGTGTCACGTTCTCTTTCATTAATACTACAAATGGTCATATCATCTATATATGCCAATGTTCCCTTTAGGCCTTCCTTTTTAATTATTCAATCCAAAATTCTTTGAAACTTAACTACTCCATTTGTGATCCCAAATGGCGTCCTTTTAAAATTATAGAATTTCCCATCATCTTCAAAATCTGTGTAAGGGCAGTCTGCTTTACTTAAGGGAACTTAATGATATGCATTTTTTAGGTCTAGTTTAGAGTACAGACTATATTTTGCTATTTCTGAAACCATTGTTGTAATCTTAGGTAGAGCATAAGCATCTTTAAAGTTAAAACAATTTATCCTTTGTGAATAATCCATGACTAACCTTTTTTTTCATTTATCATCCTTAGTTACCACTACTTGTGCTTTCTATGGAGATCTACTGGGCTAAATAATATCTGAATCCAACAGGCTTTTTATTTCCTTCCTTATAAATGTCTCATCTTCTCTAGAGTATCATCAGGATTTCACAAATATAGCTCTACAGTCAGGTGACAGATTTTCAAATAGAGGAGGAGGTGAAATCCTTATGCTAGCTAGTTCATAAGGTTTTAGAGGTGGTCTGTCACCCTCATATAAAATTTCTATTTTTTGTGCAGGCCTTGAAAGTCTTGCCCAAGGATCACATCAGCACATAAATTATCCATTAAAAAGAAATTAAATTTTTTGTAAGTTTCTATACCCACCATAAGATTCATTTTACATTTTCCCACAGTTTTAATAACAAATCATATGAAGCAATCCTGATAGTAGAATTAGTAGATCTAACGTCCAAACTCATAGACTGGGCTATCTTGGTGTTGATAAAACTATGACTACTTCCTGAACCTACTAGCATGGTAAGTTTTTTTTGTTCACGAGGCACTTTATCATGGTTTTCATAACTCCCTGTAGCCCAGTAGTTGTGGCCATGACAGGTAAGGCAGCAGAAAATTTATTAGCTTTCAAATGACAGACTTTAGCAAAATGACCTTACTTCTTGCAATTATGGCAACTCATTCCTTAAACCAGACACATATTTCAAGGGTGCCCAGTGGCTCCACAGAAAAAGCACCTTTCTTTTAAAAGGGATTTGCTAGCAGCAAATGTCCAAGAGTCCTCTTCCTTTTGATTTTCCTCTTGCTGAGAAGTTAAGGCATTAGTCCGGGGTTCCAATATCACCACTACTTGATAATTTGTTTGGGTATCAGCAGAAGAGGCTTCTGAATTTAGGATAGCCCTTTCCACACTTTGCACTTGATTTCCAGCTTCTGTAAGGGTGAGTGTTTTGTTTGTAAGAAGTCTGTACCAAATAGACATACAGATAACCCAGAAACGAAGGCATCTCTAATAGCTTTCTCTTTGTAAACTTGAGTGGTAACATCTTTGAATTTACAGCTCTTGGCCAGAATTTGCACATTCTGGCAAAGGGCTACTTGAAGATATTGATCCAAGGTTTCTCCAGCTTGTTGAGTTCTGGTTGCAAGCACATGCCTGGTATATATCTCACTTTTTTCTTGGATAAAAGCTCTCTTTAGAATGTTAATAGCTTCTTCAAAGTTTGTACATCCACTGAACAGTTTGTACACATCAGACAACATGTAGTTTATAAGAATATCCAACTCCTCACCCTCAGTATGCTTGAGGAAGTTTTAAAATGTTTGGTACCAATGATTCCATATTTTTTCTGTCCAGGAGGGGGTCTTACTGTCTAGATCCAGAATTTTAGGTTTTAGTACCCTGTCCATGTTGATATCGAAAACAAAAAAATAGTAGTGAATAGAATGTTATAAGCTATAATTAGCTAGAAGTATTCACTACTATTTCTCTAGTAGTTTAATCTTTAAGGTCAGGATTAGTTTAGCCTCCTATTGTATCAACTGCTAACTATATGGTGAAGATTTGTATATGAATACAACAGCACCACTGTACATTGTTGTCATGGAAATGCTCAGATCTCTATTAATTGTGCACTGTGATCTAGTGAATCAGTGCAGATACTGGTTAGGTTGTTCATAGCAAGGCAATATGAATTATCAGAATTCAAACAGAGAATGATAGTGGGTGCCAGACAGATGGGACATTATGTTTTTGAATTTGTGGAGACATTTGATAACTCTTAATCTAAACTGTCACACATATACCAAGAATACTTGATAGAATGCATTACTACCCATTATGGACAGCACAGTGGTTGATCACTGATGGTGACCAGAGGCATCTGGCTAGAATTGTCTGCGCTAACAGTCAAACAATACTGGCTCAAATTACATCCACATTAAATGCAGAAGATACCAGATGCATATCCACTAAATCAATTCAATGTTTAGCTTCCATAGAATAAGGAAGGAGAAGACCCACTAGAGTGCCCCTTTTAACACCCAATCATTTGACACATCATCTCCCTTCGACTCATGACATTGCTAATAAGTCATGATTCTAGTTCTTTCAAGTAGGATGATAGTATCACACATACTTCATGAGGTCATAAATTCACTTGCCAATAAGGCATCATCCAAGCTGGTGGTAGTTCTATAATAGTATATAAGGTCTGATGGCTCCGTTGGCTTGCCTAAACAAGTTATTGACTGGTGACTGCTATGTTGCACTGCTTTTTGACTATTTGTACCCATTGACGGATTATGTATCCCAACAATGTTGGGTTATTCCAGCAGGATAATGCACAATGTCATCAGGTCCAAGTTGCACAGGATTAATTTCGAGGAGCAATGTAGATACTTCTGATGACATGTGCTCAATCAAGCATTTATGGAACATTATAGGGAGGTTTATTTGCATTCAAAATCCTGAAGTTACATATCAAATGGAGCTATAGAGAGCAATCAAAACAGCATGGTTAAACATCTCTCTTGCAACTATTTGTAGCATGAATCCCACGTTGAGTTGCTACACTTCATCATGCCAAAGATTATCTGACATGATACTAAGCTCTTAGCCCATGACATTTGACATGTCAGTCTAATTTGTCTATTTCCTATTTTGCTTTAGCTTTCTCTACACAAATTCTACTTTCTCTTACTTGACTTTATTAACAATAATGATAATAAATCTTTTTGATAAATGAGCTAATATCTAATTAAAAGAGTAGAACAAGTCACTCACAGGGACCAATTAAAGAGGGAAAATAATCTCAGCAAATTTTATTGAAAATGTGGCCCCAAAATTTGCTAATATTAATTTATTCTAGATGCTTTTTCTAGAATATTTATCATTATTTCTTATAAAAAAAATCTTTCACCTTATTTGAAATTTAATTTTGCTTAAAACTGTTACAAAATAAAAATTCCATTTTTTTAATTTACAAGCTGAATTCTAAGTAAATGTATATTTATAATAAAACAAGCACTTTTGTAAATTTAATTGAGGTAATCTATCATACATTGAAGAATATTTGAAAGGGTTTTATTTTCAGTCAAGTAAATCATTGCAATTATGATCTGAACAGGTAAAACTTCACCAAGAAGAGTATTTTGAAATGCTTGAAACAGTTTTGGACTTTGGTTGCAAATACATTTTTATGAAAGCTGCAATTTTTTAAATGAAAGTTTAAAAACTGATCAAGAGAGTAGAATATGACTTTAAAATTTTTTTCAAAACTGAAAATACTGACAAAAATCATGAAAATACTGCATTATATTTGAGACAGAAAATAGGTTACAACAAAATAAATGACCATTTTTTGTATTAATGTAACCATTTTTTCACATTGCTCTCCTCTGTTAATATATATATCATGTTAAAGTTCTTTATCTCATTTGGTTGTTATAATATTTTTATTACTTTTATATTTTGTTTACAGGGAATTTATAGGCTCCATGAATTCAAAATCAGACATTGTGCTGTTGAAGCCACGAACAACATCATCAGTCATGAAAAAGATTCAGAACAAGATGTACATTGTTGGTTCTAAAAATTAAATTCTGATGATCCAAATCTCCAAGATGAGCTTGGTCATGATTGCAAGTTAACACTCAAGAATGAAGAATTGAGGTAAGCTATGGAAACTGATCCAGAAACAAATACTAATGTGGTCGGAGCAAAGATAGGTGTAGTCTATGCAACAGTTAAAAATGCAAAAATATATTAGTCATGACTTGAGTAATAATCAGCAGCTTGCACTGGTTTACTTTACTGAAAATTGCTTTTAAAAAAATATTTCCCCTTAACTTGACCATGTAGTTAATGTTGAGAAAACACAGTTTCTGTGCAATAATCAGAAATGTAGCTATCTTTGGTAGGCACACTTGCTCCTCACCCAACCTCCCTAAAACAAAATATTCAACCCAAGAAGATCTATATTTGATGGTGCTGTATTTGATTACTTTATTAAAATCTCTTGCTAGCTAGTTAAACATTATGACAAGGTCCTATTGTCATAATTTGAACTAATGCATGAAAAGTTGCAAACATTTGGGTCATCAGCGGTGACTGTAGGATAACACAAGGCCTCATGTTTTACAAGACACACAGCAAAAAAATTGATGCAATTAAGCATCAAGGTCCTTCCCCACCTTTCATATTCACTGAACCTGTCCCTTAAAAATTACCATTTTTTCTGAGATGGATATATGTGCAGAGTGTACACATGGTCAAAAATGCTTAATAACAGTTTGTCAATTCCTGAGGTTTTACTATAATGGAATAAATTCATTACATGTTCATTATCAGCATTGTGTTGATTCACATTGGTACTTTATTTTGATGAATAAAATTGTGTTTGAACTGAGTTATAACATTTTAAAATATATTGTTCAAATGGTCATTTATTTTGCTCCAACTCAATCAACACAAAAATTCTGAAGAATAAATCCACGTAAAAAGAACATACTGTATTCAAAGGCATAACAAACTGACTTTCCCTCCAGATATTTGAATTTTGGTTTTGTGCAAATTCAAATTTGATGAAAAAATTTACCAAAAAACAAAATTAGAAAAGATATATGACATTGGCACAGATAAAAGAAACAAATATGTTATCATCACAAAATTTGTTTCTACATGAAAAATCATGGAGGAAAGATTCAAAGAGGACTCGCAAAGTTCCAGACTGTTTATAAATTTTCATGCACAACCACAAATTTCATATTTTCAATATTCTGAGTGTGTTATTAATATCTGCGCTTTGGTGAAATAGCAAAATATTTCTTACACAAGTTGTTTGATTGTCCAGTATTATTGACAATGAATAGGTATGCTTACTTTCAAATAAATAAGAAATTAATTGAAAACATTTTAAAACAAAAATTTGAATTTACATCACAAAAATATAGGATAACCAGAATTTCTGAAATTTTTAGTAAATGACCAAAAAGAAACTTGTTTTGAACAAGGCCAAATAGGGAACATGGATGAAATTTCAGCAATATTTTATGTACTATCCAACAATTTGTTTTATTTAATATTCACTGCTGAAAGAAATAGTGAGGTTTTTTTATACACCATCAAATGCAGTATGTAGCAACTTGTTTAATTCCATCTTCTATAATTCTCAAAATGTGTGTGTGATCAGATGTTATTTATGCATTTCCACAGTTTTCATGCAATTTCAATAAAATTTTTTTGTTTGATAAATAATTCTTCAGTGCCGGTTTTGAGTGTAAATTGATGGAGACAATCGCTCTCCTCTACTTTCTGTCCATTATAACTCTCAGCAACATTTTACTATTTACTATCTGTTCTTGGATATATATTTTTCATAAAAACTTTAATAAAAATAAATAGTTTAAATTACTATAATATTATCTATATCTATAATTCTCAAAATGTGTGTGTATATGTATGTGTGTGTGTGATTGGATGTTATTTATGCGTTTCCACAGTTTTCATTCAATTTCAATGAAATTTTTTTTTGTTTGATAGATAATTCATCAGTGCTGGTTTTGAGTCCAAATTGGCTGGAAAAAAATAACAACCTTGAAGGTGAAAAATCGAAAAAACTGATTTTTTACACTTTGCACAAAAATCAAAGGCAAAATTTAATCTACTTTTTTACACATAAACTTCCAATCCTAGCTCATGCTGTGTGGGTGTGATTCACACCTCCACACATTACCCATCGGTTGCTGCTGACCTTGATAATTAGCGCATGCAGCATTGCGTGTATGTGTGGCCCTGCAACACGCACTGATGCATGCACATACACATGACCTGTGGAACGCAACACCTGTTCGAGTTGCCCATTGGCTGCATGAAGACTCTTTACACATCCAATCAAATGTCGCTATGTCATACTGATTGTCTATGTAGTCCTAAGCTTATTGCTACCATTTAATTCTGCAATTCCACTTCCACTTCTGCATGTAAAGCTCTGCTTACACATTCCCCTTCTCTTAGCCAAGCTTGCAATCTCTCTCAAGTGAAGCTACTTTTTCCATTGTATAAAGCCTACTACTACAGTTTTAAGGCGTTGCTTTCATTGTCATTTATAGTTGTTCCCAATTTAAATTTTTTTATTGTCCTGCCAGTTTTTGCATGGCATTCACCATAGTAATAAGTAAGCTTGCTTTTTTATTATTCAACATTTATTTTTCCAACCTTTCCTAAAATTATTCAAGCTTAGTAATTCCTGTAACTTTTCAGTGTTCTCTTCTGGTATTTGCCTACACATTTCATACTTGCCTCAGACATGCCACCAAAGAGAAGAACTTGTTTAGGTCACAAAACTGCTGCTGCCAGGTCTACCATGCGAATAAGAGATAATGAATCGTCTTTAGAATGTTCAGTTCACCTGTCTCAAAATGCCCCTCAGAATGCTTCAATCAGAGCCACTGAGTCCGAAGATCAATGTAGCCATCAGCTTTCCAGAAGAGCATACTTGAACACTTCTGCACATGAGGCTGAAAATAATGATCAAAGGACTCAACAGCTGAGGAGAAACGCCTCTTCAACTGCTGCTGCATGTGAGGCTGAAACAAGACTGAGAATGCAAAAACAGCCCTTTTCAGGCTCCCGCTTCAAATTGTTAATTTCATGTTTTAAGAAGATATTTTAAAGTTCTACTCTAAATGTCAACACATGTCAATAAATAAATGAAATCAAATAAATACTATAACTTTATTTTTTAAAAATATATTCATTACTACATAAGAATTAGGCAATTAGAAAAGCAATTGAAAAACAAAATAAATACTTTGTAGTCTCCAACTGGTATTAAGTAGCTATACTTCTCTTTGAGTATGTAAAATTCTCAATTAACAACATTTTTCTCACTTAACTGATATTTTTTCTTTTACTATTTTTCCTTTTATTATTTTATTTATTTTGTATTGTTAGAGGTATTGACAATCTGTTACTCAATCTTCTACCCACTATATGTTATGCTAGTTTCAGTCTTTTAATCAATTACACTGAATTTAAATCAAATAAGATCAGCTATGAATTTGGTATAAAAGTTATATTTCATACATTTTCTTGTTTTTTTATCATTACAAATACCTCAAGAATGACAGGTAATAAAAATTTCAATATATAGCCACTAAATAAAAGAGGAGTTTCAAACAATGGTTTTTTTAATATTATCAAAATTTTCTTTTCATGTTGACAAATTGTCATTTAATGATGATATTTAAGGAAGTAATCAATATTTCTATAGCAAAAAAACTAATCAGAGATGTTTTTGTTATGTCCAGTACGGGGGTAGGGGGAAGAAAACAATTCTAATTGTATGTGTGCGCGCGCACACACACACACATATACATATATATATATATATATATATATATATATATATATATATATAGAGAGAGAGAGAGAGAGAGAGAGAGAGAGCGTGTGTAAATATAAAAGTGAACATAGAAGTCAACACTTAGAGGCGACAGTCTGTTTTATGCTAGATGCAATCATCAGGCCACGAGTGCTGTTATTTTTCTCGGCTATTTATATATATGGGTCAGTGGTGCATTGTGGATAGTCTATTTTGGCGGTTATTTTACCGGAAGTCATTTATTTGTTTATTTATTTATTTGAGTTAAATTATTTTGCTTGTTTTTATTTATTTTTTTATTTTTATATTATATATTTATTCATTATTTTAATTTTTATTTTGATCAGTGTTTTTATTAACGTAGTAAAAATTTGTTTATATAGCTTATTTAATAGTTTTGTTTTTGTTTGGGAAGATAATTACAGCTATTTGTTCAATTTTGGGGTGCATATTTTTCTTTAAGAAAATTTCTCATACATTCAGGACGGCAGATGAAAATAAATAAATATACTGTTGAATAAATTAATGGAACAACTACTCAAATATGGGCATCCACTAAAAATAACATTTAAGTAAATATATAAATAAATTGTCCTCTAAATTATACAAAAATGTAAATACCACTGACATCTCATTTTAGCAGATATATTTACTAAAATTACATAAAAAATATCTTGAAATACTAAAGAGTAAATTTATTCAATAAAATCACCATTGCTTTCAACCATGGCCTCCAGACAACTTTGGAATCTCCTGCAACTCTGCTGGACAGTCTCCTTGTTTAAGTTGGTGAATGCTACTATAAACCTTGCCTTCAGTTCATCTTTGGTGTTACAAGGATTTTCGTTGGTCTCTCACTCAACTGCACCTCACACATAATAATCAAGGGGGTTGCAGTTGGGAGAGTTAAGGGGCCAGATGTAAGGGGTGATGTGGTTGCAGAAATTGTCTGACAGCCATGACTGGGTTCTCCTACTTTTCTGGCATGGTGCAGTCCCGTTGCCAGACATAGGGTCTTCCAGCAGCCTCCCTCTTAACTCAGAGCAGCACTACCTCCTCAAAGCACTTGATGTATTGAGTCTGAGGCCCTCACCAACAAATTCAGGAGTTCTTATCAGGATATTCAGAGTGAGTTTTCTGAGCTGCCGTACTTTTTTTTAATCACCATTAGACTCATCTAACTCTTTCCAAATCCTCTACACTGTTCTCAGATTAATACCCAACACTTTGAAATGTTTGTATTGGAGCTTCCGGAATGAATAACAAGCAGTACAGGATGCCATTTCCAAATTTCTGGCAGAGTGAATTGTGTCATGGTGCTCTTTTTCTCACAGACGGTTCCCAACTAACCCTAGTATACTGTGTTGTTGACAAAATCAAAAACAAACAATACGCATAGGCAAAATTAAAAATATAAAATGGCGACAATTTATCCATCGCATCACACACACACACACACACACACACAATTAACAGAAACAATAAACAGTTTCTTGTCTGTGCAGTTAATGGATGGTAATTTGAACATGGCTGTTAACAGAAAGAGAATATTAATGCAGATAAAACAACCGCATATGCTTTTCTCAAGCCCCATTTAAATCATACAAATGCATTAAAAATATAGAATGAATTATTTAAAAGAGTAATTTGAACAGGATTATGATTAAAATATAAGCTTCATATGTGAAAGTTTTATTTCAGATATTAAAATAAACATAAAACATTTATACAACAAATTATTACTTATTAAAAACCTTGCCGTCTACCAAAGATGAGTGCACAATTTTCATGGCTTAAGTGCTACTGTCATGCATTTATCAATCAATAATTTAAACATAAGCCACATTATGAAGTTATTAAAAACTATGATTATTTTAAAAAATAACAAAAAAAATACATATAGGTACATGCATACAAAGTCTATATTGATAACAAAAATAGATTCATGATGTCAGCTATTAGTGCTATTGAGTTTTTATGTATCTTATTGTTGCTTTTTATCAGAATGATATATTATCTTCAGCTATAAAATAAAGAGCTTGAAATTGGAAATAAGTAATTTCTGGTAAGACATGAATTTTCATGCCACACTTTGAGAACCTGTTTTTCTTGGAAATTGCCTTAAACATTTCAGTCATGGAAACCTGATGGGACACAAATCTACAGTTATTCTACCATCCACCCCCAAGCTCTTAATTCCATTTTTGCTACAGTAGTAGTTTAAGTTATTTTTTCATTTTTGTTTTTGGAAGAAGCATTTTCATTATTACTATTAATGTAT
Organism: Acanthosepion esculentum; assembly: GCA_964036315.1. NCBI lineage: Eukaryota > Metazoa > Mollusca > Cephalopoda > Sepiida > Sepiidae > Acanthosepion > Acanthosepion esculentum. The sequence goes on from CAXIWW010000979.1 coordinate 134,457, forward strand.
TACTAGTTTTTTGTAATTTTATTGCAGCTTTTTATAAAAACACTAGTTTGATACACTATTTTACTACTAAATTAAATAGTGCAAAATTAGAAATAAAAAATCTTTCAAAATTAACTTACATTCAAAGCTATAATTAAATAATTGAATACAAGTTCAAATCTTTTTATTTTATTTTTATTTTTTTCCTTCTGGAAACAATTATGCTATGCAAGAGACTACTTCAAGATGAATGATCAGAGTACAAGTAAAATTTGTATTTTTCTTAACAATATCAACATGAAATTTTACCAATTGTTGGTAATCAAATTTTGAAATTATTTTGTTTAATCTTTTGATGTCTTCTCTGAAAAATTATTCTTCACTTATAAAAGAAATATATTGTGTATCTTCAAAGTTCTAAATGATGAGAGTAAATAAAACATATTTATCAGTAATTAACAAATAAAATGCATGGTTCATTTTGCCAAGATTTATAACTGAAATGTGTGGTACATTCTCAAAGTAACTAAAATAAAACATGCTTGTAGGTAATAAAAATTTAACTAAGATATAAAACTCAATATTAATTTGGTTAATACTTCAATGATTATTTTCATCATTTTTTGAATATTTATAACATGTCTAAGTAGGTTTCATGAATCATAAATGGGAAATTACCACTGGAATTAACGGTAAAGGTGATTTTTTAATTTATCTTTCTTAAATTTTACAAGAGCATATAACTATGCAGTGTGTCAATAGCGACTTTGAAGTTTTACACATATATCATAATTTAAATCAAAACTTGATGCCAGTAAATGTTAATTTATTAGATATCAAAATCTACACTGGAAAAATTACGCCAACAGTTTAAAAGTATATATCTATCACAGCAAACAATAAGTACCAAATCTTTATAACCCAATAGAAAGAACTTTTTGATAGGTAAAAAAATTATGATTTTATATTCAATTATCATCATGAATACATAACACAAAGTCTGTTTTCAATAACAATTTTAGCTGAAAATATTTTATGAATATATTGTTTCAAACTTTTGATATAAAAAGTACAAACAAAATATGTCTTTTTATATAAATTTATATTTAAGAAAACTTTTATTAATTTTCTAAAATATTTATTAAATTTTTAAGCATGCATACATTTTTTTTTAAACAAGTAAAATATTTAAAAAAAATTTATGATATTCATAATCCAAATTACATATTTAAATCATATAACCAAACATTGAACAGAGAAAGTATATTATATTTTGTATTAAGTTGTCTTGTCAGATTCTTGCGAAAAGAATGTTAAAGTAACTTCCAATAATTAAGATAACCGTATTATTAAAAATATATTAGAGAATTATACATATGAAATATGAGGTAACAAAAAAATTGTTAAAACACTGGCAAATTATAAATATACATTGAACATATATGTAGCATTTAATTCAAATGGTCTGCACTGAATTTAATGTCAATGAGCAACATTCTAAGTGATGTGGTGTCCCCAATATTTATTGGGAACCTTAAGAGATACCAAAATAGACTTTGCACTCATTATCACACCAGAGTATCAGAGAATTGATATGAAAAGTGACCAGGTGCAGATTCTCAAAAGATGTCAGTTTCTGTAGTTTAAGGGAAAAAAAGAACACAAATAATATAATTAACTGAACAAAGCTATAAAAAATACAGAATATTACTTTTACTGCTGATTTTTGTTTAAAAATGCCCAGTTGCAATTATCTAGTTCAATTAAAAGGGATTATCTGAAATCAGACACTATCTTTCAGCAGTATAGCCATTATTAAAAAAACAATATTCATGGAAAATATGCTGAAAATGCTGAATGCCTGTATACATCAGAAGTTAACTAGAAGATTTCAACTCAGAATCAGAGAAGATAGATTAACCAGTAGAAGATGCTAAAGAAATCAAAATAAATAACAATCAATATTAATATTTATTCCCATCATTTACTGCAGTTTCACTAAAATCAAGCATATGATTGAAATCAGAATAAGAATGTTATCATATATAAGATGGAAGCTATCCAAATTACAACATATCTGTTTATTCATAGTTATGGCTGTGTATATGATAATTATACATATTATATATGTATTAGCATGTATTTTGCTGCATATCTAAAATGCTTATATCATTAATACTAATAATTGTATTATATTGCAAATGTTACTATATTCTATAGAAGTGATGAATGTGTAAATATGACAATGTGAGTTATCCATAATTATAAGAGGAATGGTGCTGAAAAATCCTCTGTTGCAACCAGGATGGGATTTAGAAAAAAATGCTGTTTAGTCATTTGTTCAGATTTTTGGAAGTAAATTGAGCCAAGAACATTTCTGCATCCTCTTATGCGTTTGTATGTATTCACACATACACACATGTGTGTGGTGTGTGTGTGTGTGTGTGGGGGGGGGTTACAATGTTCACTTTTTGACCATGAGACCAGAGTTCAAATCTCACCATGGTCAATTTGTCAGGAAGGTGACTTCTTGATGTTATTAGACTGGGGAAGTGATTCCAGTGCTTGAAAACCATACACTGCGAGCACAAGTCATCATGACCAAGGGTTTTCACATATTGTCATTGTTCAAACTGTTGATCATGACAGATTATATGTGCTCCCAAAGAAACTGTAAAGTTTGCTTAGCATAGTTGCAGTATAAAGAACAGCTGGCTTTGGTGGGCATTGACAAATACAAATGTACCTGAACAGGTATCTGCATCAGAGTAGCCGGCCATTATATATATATATATATATATATATATATATATATATATATATATATATATATATATATCAAATAGCTGGCTACTTGTATTCAAGGATACCTGTCTATTAGGGTAGCTAGCCAATTCCTATTGCTGATGCTCGCTCAGGCACATTTGTGTTTGTTCAACACCCACAGAGCCCACCTAGAGCATGTTATCTAATGTGATCAAAAATCTGAACAAGATCACGTGCCCATATATATATATACATATACATACATACATACATACATACAGAGTGTCCATAAAGTTTGTGTGCACTTTAAAAAATTAATAACTTTATTTGTATTTGCGATAGAAATAATCTGTAAAAAATGTTATAAAGTTTAATGTACCTAGTTTTAAGTATAGCTAAAATAACTAATGTGATTTCAGGCATTACTGTAAATCAGTTGGCAAATGTTTTCCATGAACTGCAAAATTGTACTGCTAATGATGGAGGACATGTGAAAACTTGAATAAAATTTCAAAAAAACCTTAAAATATATAGATTTACTTCTTTCTAATTCTTTTTAAAAATTATTTCTATCGCAAATACAAATAAAGTTATAAATTTTTTTAAGTGCACACAAACTTTATGGACACCCTCTGTGTGTGCGTGTGTGTGTGTGTGTATATATATATATATATATATATATATATATATATATATATATATATATATATATATAGAGAGAGAGAGAGAGAGAGAGAGATGTATTTTACTATAAATGCATAAATAAAATGTAATTATGCAAATTTGAAAGTAGATATATCCACAAATTGATACACATTTTTCTATTTATTTAATCAATATTTATATGCATATATGTATGAATAAATACAACTAAATAAATCAATGAATACAGCAATTGGATATACACAAAATGTTAATGATTCAAATGTAATTGAAATAATAAAATGTTTTCAATTCATATTGTGTGCTAAAATCTAAACATAAAATATTGTGTTCTTTTAATTTTCAAAGAATGACATCTTTACATTATGCAGAATCAAGTATGATATTCTTTTGTTTATTTTTCAAGGTTTACAAAACAAGAAATATGTGTGCACATGCATTTAGATATATAAATACAGATGATATGGATATAGTTTTTGAAAACTAATGCTAATAAGCCAATAATTTTTTGTTTGCCTTATTACAGATAGCAGTCTAGCAAAATGGCATCTGCCATGAATTCACATGCAGAACAGTGATGTATTATTGAATTTCTTCATGTGGAAAAATTACACCCATTTATTAATATTAGTTGAGCATTATGAACATTCCTCTCTATCTCTCTCTTATATACAGAATTAATGTGAGTAAAAGTTTGTCACACTGATTGATGTTACCTTCAGCATCCCGACTCCAGATTTCCATAGGCAGACCTGTCCGTCGACTCTTCGGGGGGGGGGGGGGGTATCGGCAATTTACACCTTATGTTTTTTCAATTTTTTGGTTAAGTTTTTTTTATATGCCCATCTTTGCAAATGTGCACCCATCTGCATGGATGTGCATATGTGTAAGGTGTTGTGATCATTTGTCCTTTTTCATTTTTTTTTTTTTTTGCTTTACACTCGCTCTTTAGCTTTTTCTCTTTTCTTTCAACAGTGGGTGTTTTTTGTTGTGAATTGGAACAACTCTAGACATGCCACTGATGTTAATTTTTGGGCGCTCTGGGTTTTTTTTGTGAGGGAAGTTGTATTTCATTTTTTACAAAATAATTGATATTAATGCTTAAATGATAAATATTATATATATATATATATATATATATATATATATATATATACACACACATATATAGTTTGTAAGCCTGTTTTTAAATAATAGTAACTTTTTTTTGGCTAAGTATGTGTTTTCACTTTTGTTTATCATCACTTGCCTTGATAAGTCAAATGACCAAATGTGTTGGCAAGGACTAAATACCATTTTCCGATTGTCTATTTTATTCAGTTTGTCTTCTCTACAGATATATTCTGAGAACTTTAAAACACACACACACACATGTATATATATATATATATATATATATATATATATATACACACACACACACATAAAAAAAGAAATTATCAAAACTCATAATGGATATCAACAATCTGTATTTGTCTTTGAAAATAACACTGAAAACTAGTCATTTTTCATATAATTTTACCAAAAAAAAAAAATTAAAAAACAGTTGGTATAATTATAGTTTGTTTAAGCACCACCATATCTACCAGCTGAATCTCCCACTAATAGAAAACTAGCAAACATTACATATATTTAGGACAAATTAGATTTAAATCTGCATACTGGTCTTAACCGACATCTGATATTTCCAAAGTGGGTGGTACCAGGTGAACAGTGTGGTAAAAGGGGCAATAGGAAGGCAATTAGAAAAAAAAAAAGGTCTGTAGCGAGCAGCAGGATGGCATTATAACCAAGTAATAATTTTGTATTCTTACAAAATCTATATATATTCTTTCTCAATCATTTCACATCCCCCAAGCAAGATAATACCACTAGGAAGCAAGGGGTTACTGGGAGTGAAATAGAGTGAGAAATCTTTAGTGAGGAGAAAGGACAATAAAAGAACGAGATTCACAAAGACAGAAGATGGTGATTGGCATTGTATTTAAATCTTTGAAGATTTTAGGTGGCAGGGAAACAAAAAATCAGAAGTGTGAGAAAAGAAACTATTAGAATAGAACATACAATTACATTTAGGTAAATTCAAAGTCAATTATCTTAAGAAACACATATGCTTTACACAAATGCATGATTTGATTTTATTGTCTGAATTTAAAAGTCTGGGAATTTGTTTGTATTGTGTTCTTTGGACAAGATGTACTTCACACCAGCCTGATGAGACAGTCTATGTCTGAAGAAACCTGTGGAGGTTGGTACCCTATTACTACTACAAGCCAATGATCTAGGTTTGTAGATGTAGCAATATAGTCATGGATGTTTGTCTGCTGTTAGTTGTTTTGAATTTGCAGTATACCTAACACCAAGAAAGAATCAGCTTCATAAGTAGGGATGTGACATGGGAGCCAATGGGCTGACAGCTGGAAAAAGTTTAGTTTTAGCATGGGTCTATATTCAGTCATTTTCACAAAGCACAATGAAGAAGAAAAAATAAAACTACTGCTTTGTAAATCTAGAATACTAACTTCTGTATTATATAGCAAGTTCACCATTGTGGTTACTTTATACACTTTAAAGTATACATATATGAAAAACAGCTGGAAAGTTTTCAGCCCAACCAAGAAACCTTTCAAAAAAAAAATATCTGATGATTAGTCAAGTATAATTACCATAAGTAGAAAACAATTAAACTGACAATTTCAATTATACTGCTATTGTCTCTTTTGGTCTGTACAATAATTCTTGTAAATATGAATTTGTATGGAACAGAGAAGAATTTGGTTATTGAAACAAAACTTCTTTGCAGAAATATTCACATTTGTCATTTTTCTTCAGTTCTATACACTTGTCTTCTGGGAACTACATCTTAATGGCCATTTTTTCTGTGAAGTTCTATGGAAAATTTATAGTGTAGCAAGAATTCTTCCTTTTCATTTAAAACATTTTTTTTTATTATAATTAATTTCTGATTTAGATTTATTTCATCTTAATTTCAATTGCCTTTCATCAAAAATCTTAGAGTGATTCCGAAGCTAGAAGCAAGCAATGTGAACAGGAAATAAAGAAACTCCCAGTGAGACTTGATATTCCTTTTCTCAGGAAGTCTGTCTTAATGCAATAATTGCCTTAGCAATTAGGCCACAGAGCCCCCTAGCTGCAGTCATTCAAATTTAACTATATAGTCATTCCTTCTCTTTCTTAACCTCCAGGAAAATTACCATATTTTAATGTTATCATCCTCTGCTGATAAAGCTGAATGCTTTGCCCTACTCTTGACTCATCCAGAATATCCCTGCCTAACTTCCCTCCTAGAACTGAGTCTCTGTTGAGTGATATGCATATAACTCCTTCCATGGTTTCTGCTATCATCTCTAACCTAGATCCTCTTAAAGCATGTGGACCTGATGGTATCCCTGCAATAGTCATTGTGCTCCCAAACTAGCTCCTTTTCTCTCTAAACTGTATAGGAAATGCCTTGCTGCCTTCTGCTTTCCTGCTTGCTGGAAGTCATCATTTGTAGTTCCAGTATTTAAGAACTCTGGTGAACCAATTAATCCTTCCAATTATCAGCCTATTAGCTGTCTACCTCTTTTTGGGAAACTCCTAGAGGCCCTAATCAATTCTGAATTGGTTCAGCATCTCTCATCACAGGGCCTTTTCTCGGACAAGCAATATGGCTTTCGTTTCTCCAGGCCAACTGCTGATGTACTGATGATATTTTCAGAAAGAGTTTATCATGCTCTAGATAAAAACAGCATAGCACAGGCTGTTGTATTGGACATCTTAAAAGTCTTTGAAAGAGTCAGTAATTCAGGTCTTCTACACAGCTAGACACTTTTTTGAGCTGATCCAGTTTTTCTATAAAATCATGAAATGAGAATTATCTTGAACAGCCAGTCGTCTAGATCCTTTTGTACTAATGCAGGTATCCTCCAAGACTCTATCCTTGGTCCTACTTTATTTTTAATTTTCAATAATGACCTTCCTGATGACATCAACTCTCAACTTGGTATCTACACTGATGACATAACAATTTACTCCTGCCTTGATAGTAAGGCTTACCAGTCTGACAAGGTCAAAATGGCAGCTGATGTCTAAAACAACCTCAAGTTTGCAGTTAACTGGGGCAAAAGATGGCTTTTTAAATTTAACACCTTCAAAACTAAACTCCTTTCCATTAATCATCTAAGAGACACCTTGCTACCTTTCATCAGCATGAAACTTCTTGTATGTGATTAGTTGCACCGTCTCAGGCTTACGTTTTCTGCTGATATGAAGTGGAAAGACTATATTGAATCCATTGCTAAGCTAGCTGCTAAGAAAGTCGGTTCACTATGTCAGACAAGACAATTTTTCTCTCCAGAATCTAGTTACACATGAACAAAATTTTTACTGGATGAGCTGATATTCTTTGCACTTAATGCTAAACATAGCTCATGTTACAAGGTTTATGTAGTTTTCCTGTGACAGAGGCTTCAGACAAAAGATTGCAAAAAACTGAAAAATTGTTTTTTGTACTACTTAAAATAAAAACTTGGAATAACTTCCTCATTTTTTATCTGATTTTCTTCAAACATGTTGCAAAAAATTTGCCATCATGCAAGAAATAATATAGTGTGGTTTTAGTCCTGCTCACTTCCCAGTGTACAATGAAAAACCACAATAAACTGTTCAAAAAGCCTGTTTACCAGCCATAACTCCCTGGTTTTTCATCCGATGCTTTCCAAATTTTCCATGTAAATTACATATGACACGCAAATTGTCCTGCGTGAATATTTGATTCAGATTATTTCTGTTAAGTGTACAAAATCTGTGACAAACTAAGTCCAAATTTTTTTTGCCATTTAGCCAATATTTTTTCATATGATTCCATCCTAAATTGGCATTTGAACCACCCTTGATGCAAAGATTTTGAGAAGAATTATTGAAGCATTAAAAGGTAAAAATTCCCAAAGAACCACTTCTTAACCTCGGTGGTGGGGGGAGTTCATGTGTTTGCACTTGTAATTGAATCAAGCTCTGACACTTTATCCCTGTTTTTGTTTGATTATTAGATTTGTGAACAATACCATACTCTTTGAAAGTTATTATGGCCACAGGAAATTTACTGAATATCAAGAACATTGAAACAATTTAACCCCAAGCAACAACCACAAAAGGTTTTATTGATGGAATTCCTTTATAAGGAAGAATAAAACACTTGCGAAGGACATACCGTAAAAAAGATGTGTGGGGGAGGGGAGTAGCTTAGTATACCAACAGATGATGTATGCAAGCCAGGACACAGGCAGATATGGGTACCATGGCTAATAAGCAATAATAATTTGAGAGTTGCCTAAAAAATGAAAAAGATAAAATGCAGTACAAAAGGTGTAAGTTCAATCTGTAATACTAGATACATGAGGGTTATTAGCTATAATTTATTTGTCTACTTCCAAAACCAAAACAAATATGACTGTTTAGCATTCATATCTAGTGGTGGTGGTAATACTAAAAATAAATCATTATTGTATATAGATATTTACCAGAAGTAGGGACAGCAAGGAAGGTCAGTAGCCCTCCTTTGAATTTAGATTTTCCATTTTTTTTTCTTATTGTAAAAAATAATTTATGAAAAAATTGTTTTAAAAATAAATTGTTTTTAAAAATAAACTAAACTATCCAAATTTAATCCTTTGCACACTTATGAATGACTTACATTAGTGTATGTATTTATGTATTTGTCATGTCTGTAAAGAGATATTCAATCTTAAGCCTGCCCTCACAAAAATGTCTGTAGATAAACCTGTTCCTTCCATAGACAGAATACTTTTTTTTTTAAATTAGGAAAATCAAGTGAATGATAATTTTTGAATTTACTTGATAAAGTATTGGCTAGTAAAAAAACAAATTCTATTAGAATGATACTACTTGAGAGAATTTTTTTAGAAGGTTATTTAGCTTTTTTGTTTCTAACAATGAAACTAAGTGCTTAATAATTGCAATTAGATATAATGAAGCACAGAAAAATCGAATTAATAAATAAAAATATTCAATCAAATGTAGTCCAACTTTACCATGTAATCCTATAAGTAAGTTTATATCTCTGCACATTAGAAATTTCAGGACATTGTGTGATTTCTTTAAATGTAAACTTACAGATATATTTTATTAAACATGGAGATCTCCAAAGATTCAGTAAAAATTAGCATACATGATGAAAAAATGCCTGAAACTTAATAAAAACAATGTTTTAGCATCAAAATCTTTATATTATCATTAAAAGGAAAGAGCAACGGATTTTTTGATAATTAAATTATATTTTAAATCTTTTTTTAGAACCTTCAAAATTTTGTTTTTCTTGCATTAGTAAGGGAAATTTTAGCATCTTTTTGCAATGAAAAACAAACTGATTTGAAAATTCTTGCAAAATCCAATAATTGTCTGATTTTAATGAAACTTTCAGGACTTATTCACAAATGAATTAAATTATTTTTAGAAACACATTTTTTTAAAGAAAATCTTGGTAAAAATATATATATATTTTTACATGTTACCCACCACCACCTCACACACACACTTATTTAATTTCAAGAAATTTATTTTTGTAGTGCTTAATATCTATATTAGTTATAAGCACAAGTCCTTGGAGAATTTATATCATCAATTTTATTTTTTGTAAAACAGGAGCTCCAGTTACTCCAAATCTGCTCTGAATCATAAAATAAAAAATGTAATAAAACTAAGATTATTTAATTAGAAAAGCTTTTAATATATATACTCAAGTATAGTGAGTTTTTATGACCAGTTTTTATGCAGAAAGAATAGGGGGCCTCACTATACACTGGTATTTTTTTTGAAAATGTTAAAAATCATGCATTTTTGGTGACTGGTTGCACTATATACAAGTAAATATTTTATAGAGGGGTTAAAATTAATTCATTACATGGTAGGCTTAAATTCTCATGGTACCTTTGGTTAACCTTAATGGTACAGGTAAGCTCCTTTAGCCTGCCTCACTTAGCCTAGATCTTTTTTTTCTGTTACTACATGAACAACAGAATGTTATTCACTAAGTGTGCCACTTGAAATCTACATGTACCTTATATAAATAAAGAATTAACCATTTTTTTTTCCTTTATTCAATTTATGTTCATCTTTTCATGCATGTTTACTTCACTGAGGTATTGCTTTTCCAACAGTACCACTTTTGTTATATCTATACCATATGTTTCAGTTGTGTTCCTTATTGTCTTCCACTGTTTGTTTATATTCCTTACATTTACTGGTATTATTGTATCTTATAACTATCCATTACACATTCTTAAAATATTTTGACAAGATACCCCACAATATACAGTAAATGATGATTGCACAGAGTGAAATACCAAATGAATTTTAATTCTAGTAGCTCTATTTACAGTACACAGTAATATTATCAATAAGAATCCACGAAATTGAGAAGCATTATAAAAGCATATCCCACTGTTCATATATAAGTTATACGCAAAGTATTCTGGTACATGCTGCAAGAAAAACATATTTATGATACACTGATGAAAATATTTTTTACTGAACATTTATTAACTATACAGGAATAAATTATTTACCATATAAAAAAATTTTGTATTCTGTCATAAAAACAAGATCATACCTATTCATAAACTGAGTGCACCAACTAGCACTGGCCTTGAAATTGACAATGTTCATATTTTTGCCATTTGCAAGGAAAAGATTCAAATTCTTCCTCAGGAAACACTGGCCATCCTGCTGTGTTTCACTAACAAATTTATGCAGTTATCTTCCAACTGTGGCCACCTGTTAGTCTTTCCTCTGTTTACACATTTGTATTTGTGTATTTGTACTGAGCTGTATTAACAGCTTCCTCCAGTTTACATTACTAACCATTGTATTAAATTTTTTACAACTGCATAATTGTTTGTCGTCTCTGAATACTCAATTACTTTAAGCTTGAACTTTGCTGTGTATCTGTTCCTCCTTGAATTCATATCAACAGAAAATATGAGTTTACTAGAAGCATCTTTACTACAGAACAGGTACAAAAATTCTGGTCGTGACGAAGGATTTTTATGGTACCTTAGACCACATGCATACCTGATGCTAGATCACTTGCCTAATACCATCTAGATCCTACCTGCACTGATCGTCTGTTGCCTGTTTCTTCACTTGGCATTTTGAAATATTGAGAAAAAGAATCACTGCAGTAGGGTACTGGTATACCCTAATGTGAATGATATGAGCACAAAAACACTTGGCCAGAATTTACCAAAAAATGTAATTCCTACCAACTCCTTGATGTTCCTTGTATTAATGTACCTATATTTTTCCATTTTCAAACGTACAGAACCAATGTATTGAGGTACATACTTCAGGATATAATAATTCAAGTTATTCTAAGTAAAAATTTCTCTATACACATCTGTAGTTTTTTTTTTTTGCTTTGTTTTGCAAGAAATTGAGGTTGTTTAAATGTGCTGTGCTGTGTTGCAGGAGCAGCTCTCTGTCACGTGTATTGTGAGTGGGCGGCCGTGGTGAGTTGCTAATGCATAAAATGCAGGACTAAACTACTACAGTATTGTTGTAGTATGTGTATATTCTCTTCATTTGACAAACATAAAAATTTAATTTGTCATTTAATAACTTCTTTCTGTAAAGATTTGATTGCCTAGATTGTTCAAATAAATGTTCATTACTATAGCTTAACCAACACCTGCTGGCCAGCGGAAAAAGAGAGTCTCTCCAGCAACACACCACAGCACACATTTAAACAACCTCAGTTTCTAGCAAAATAAAGCAAATAAACAACATGTGTACTTCTAACTTAGAATGACTTGAATTATCCTAACCTGAAGTATATACTGTGGGACAGCCTGCATTATCTAACGTTAATTCTGACATAATTGTCATTGGAAAGGCAATATCTCAGCGATGTAAACACTTACAAAACAAAGATGAATGCAAATTTGAGATAGGAAAAAAGTCTATTAATTCTTTATTTATTTCAGGTATTTGCTGATTTTAAGTGGTATACACAGTAGATGGGAGGTTTTGCTCTTTATGTAGTGACAAAAAGAAAGAAAATGAGGTTATGCAGAAGGTAGGCCCAGGGTAAAGGAGTCACCATAATTAGGCATGAACAAAAACAAAAGAATGATATCTAAATCTTTGTATCAGATATTTTATGGTAAGTGGTTTTCTCACCATTTTGGGATAACTTTGTAAAAAGAAGAATGAAAACCATTTATTTCTATAAAATATGTCCAAGATGATGCCCAGTACTACAACATTTGACTATGGTAGACCAACTAGCATTGCTTAGAAGCTGTAGGCACATTATACACGAGCTATAAGAAAAAAAAAAAAAAGGCTTTTCACAAATATATTCAACGGTCACACTATACATGTAGTAGACTTATACATGAATACATACTGTAATTGCCTTTATGAATAAGATATATTATAGACACTATTGTCTTCAGAAAAAAAGAATTTTAATGAATAATAATTTTTCAATTTTAAAAAATTTTATTTATAATAATTTATCAAATTTTTTTGTACCAGTTATGTGATATTGCTATTAAGTAAAAACTATATTTATTAATCATAAATGGAAAAGCTTACTACAATTCAGTGATCCCC